>MU729192.1:93532-162478 GCA_026770625.1 Nicotiana glauca
AAAACTAACTGGTATTCAATGAAGCGAAAATATTTTCCTTCCACGACACTTTTCGCTTTCCAGATGACATTATCGACTTACAAGCATTGTCATGACACATTCTCAGAAATAATATTGACTCCCAAACATAAATAACAAGGATGACATATAATCATCTAGCCTGAGATAACTATCCATTGACTTTAACTTTTAATAACTTCCACTGTACAATTTATATTCCACCGGATATTGCAATTCATGATAACAACAACAACCCATAATTCCATAACATGGAATCATACCATCAAGAATGTCATTTCATAGTTACCATACAATCATGTGTTCATAATAGTCCTTACCATCCATTAATTTAATCACAAAGGTGTTCATCAACATGAATATAATTTCATTTCAATCAACAATCCTTATGAAGTCAAGCCACCATGATTCTTGTTAGTAGTGCATCATATAGGATATTACCATGATCATATAGTTCAATCAAATCAATTAATACCTTTTTTCACAATCTTCTTAGACATAAGCATATGGAAGCACAAAGTACATGAGAAACAGTTACGGGGAATATCATACCCCTATTGAAACCTAATTTGCAATACACTTATGTTACCTTTATTATCAACTCACATAACATTCTTAGGGGAAAATATGGAGAATATCCTGCTCACCCTCCAAACTCTAAATCTCTAGGCGAACGCTCACACTAAACCCTTGATGACCATCAATAATTGCTCTAAGGTGTGCTTTCATAAACTGACCATAAAATTACCTATCCAATATATGTGATCACACTGTGAATCTCCATCTTTGACTTGTCTAAAGTTACAATACCCAATGGATCTAATACAACGAGGAACAACAGAGTTCAAGACTAGGCTGGAGTTCTTCAGGAATCCATTAATGCACTGAGTAGAGTACTTTATGAGGTTATATGATAAGAGACACAGAAGGTTACAACTAACAATACTTACATGGTTAATCATTGTAACAACCTCAATTATTACACAAATGAGGCATAAGGGTAAGTAGTACATTGGAAATATGAATCATTAAGGAGGAATACTCAAGTACATGAACCACTCATTTTCTAGAGTGTAAGGAAAATCCATCTATCAAGAATAAGAATACTCTGACATCTTGAATGTGATATGGGTTTCAAAATACATGAAGTTGAATTACACTCTTAACATTACTTGACACACAGAATCTATGCCACAAGCCCGTGAGGATGAAAAGAAGTCGAATGCTTATGAGATTATCATATTTTAGACAACTTAACCCTTCCTGATAATTGATCATATACGAGGGAACTAAATATACGACCAAACTTGTCTTTCAAATCGATATGCTCATGATATGTAAAAAAAAATTGGAAGTCATCTAATGTCAACCTTTCACGAGTGAAACCCCATAGCTAGAACATCTTGGCATTGGGACGGAATCATGAATTGGTTAGATGGTTCTAATATTTAACACGATGTTCCGGGGAGAAGGAAAATAACACTCCTGTCCAGCCGAGGAGGTGAGATACCAAGGGAAGTAAAACTCCCCGCACATGACAACGACATAGTCAACCAAACTCAATGAGACAGTGCACAATAAAGGTTTGCAGATGTTTATGATGAGCTCTCCATAGGTTTTGACTTGAAAAAAAAAAAAGAAATGTCACAATGACACATAGAAGGTCATGTTCTTTCATGGTTGTTGTACAAGTGTTGGGAACTAGCACAATGAATTCACTAAATATGGAATACAATTAACACATTGTGGAGACATAAAGAGAAAATAATCATTTGTTATAAGCTGGACACACTTCTACTATATTAACTCCCCACTGCAATATATGACCATGCCACGAGCAACCACAATACTAGGACAGAGTGAGCTACTTACTGCGAGATGTCCCAAGTGGACACGAAAACCATGGCGACACAAGATATATGTGATGGGGATGTGAGGATCTCAATTTTTTTTTCTTTTTTTTCAGAGAGACTTTATGCACACGGTGACCATTTCGATTGATATGTACTCATATGGTAGGCACTGAGATATGCATGTATGTTACTAGACAGTGAGAAGGTTTCATGATGATACTCGCAAGAGAGTAGAGTGACTGTTCAAATCATAGAAGCCATATACATCGGTGAGAAAAACAAAAGGAGTGACTCGAGAAGGATTGCAACACTGGGATGCTTACATAGAACTTGACACCACATAGGTAAACTTTACGACGGGAACAAATGAGAAGATGTTGTCCATTTAGATAAAAAGTTTCTGTAAGAAATTCATCGGGAATAGTCCCTTGTTGAGAATTTAGGAAAAGCAAGTGGGAAGTATCAATAGTGCTATAACTCAATTCAGGAACATAATTATAGAGCTCACTTCCATAGGAAGGTGTAACTAAGAGAACTGTGATAGAGAGACTTTGTGAATAATACGTCTAACTCAAAGAGCATGTGCCTGAAATGTTTTGTAATTTAGATTCTTTCTAACATATCTATGCAAAGGCAAGGAAATCATAAGGGTTTAACAAAAGCGTTAAACAAACACCGCATTACCAAATAAAAAGGGATTACATAGCTTTCATATAATTTCCATACCTCTAGGCTGTATCCCATAGCCCTTCCATAGGGCTCACATATCAAAATTATACACCTATGCGTTTCATACAATAACAAGGAAATCACAAGTACAAATCAAACATTTTAAATGATCACCACATTATCAAATAAAAGAATCATGTCATTTTAACGTATATTAGTCCATCGGCACTTGGGGCCACAATTATCACATCAGACTTGGCACTAGGCCACATTTCATAACACAATCTCTTCTTTCCCGCACTTCACATCACTTCCGCATATTTCACATCAATATCATAATCTGTTTCATATTCGCTCATGTCATAAGCATCAACAGGTACAATTATAATTCTAGTTCTCGACACATTGGTCATACTCTACTTCTCAAAGTCATTTGACTTATTTCAACGTCTCTATATACAGAGGATTTCACATAGTTTGACATAATATATGCATCTCCAATTTCAATTTATGGTCTTAGCATTTCAATATATGATTCATATTCCTTGAACCCTTTTTTTTAAGTTGTCAATAATAGCACATTGATCGTATTGTAATGCATCTTTCACAAACATCGGGTCACAATACCAATTCATGTAAAGTATCAATCACAGCTAGAATCCAACATTTAGTCTTACCACATTTACACAGTCACTTAATTCACTTCCAAACATCTTTATGCATTACCAACAACTAGACACAATCAATCAAACACCTTTGGTACACGTAAGAACATTTTGGAGGAATCAACCATAACAAGTTTTCTCACACAATTTGGCATCAAAATCTCAATTTAAACTTAACTTGAAGTCTAGGCATTTTAGCATATAGTTCACATTCTTCACATATCCTCATTTACCAAGAATAACATATTAAACACATGAAGAAGTACCTACCACATATATTTTTACAACAATAATTCGCTTAACATAATAAAACGAGTACTGCATCAATTATATTTTGAACTTACAACATTTATGCGAGCACCATTGAAGCTCGATTTCTAAAAGGTGGGGTTTTAACCGTACATACTGATGATATACTACATGATCTGGTGGTGCAGTGACATTAGTTGGAACAAGGGTACTCTCCTTAACAACAAGTTCTACCAATCACTACATGACTCAACACATTCTCCTAACAAGTCCTTGGGTAATCCACTCGGACTCAATGGTGGGATAAATCCCTCTTTACATGCTTCAAATTCACGGATTATGGTATCAAAATTACCAATCTTGAGAGTAATACTAAGAGAGGAAATTAGCTCCCTATCTTGAGCCATATCGCACGATTTGGAATATCAAAGAAGGGTGAAATTCCTAAATTTCCAAATAGCCTCCAACTTATAGATGTGGTCGACAACACACCGATAAGAAGGACTCTACTAGACACAGCTCTGAGACATCCTAGGACACTTTAAAACCTTAAGCTCTAATACCAAGGTTGTCACGCCCCAAATTCGAGGGACATGACCGATACTCGACCGTGTATCCCCAGTCAAGCGGACCTGGGTGCCTTTCCTATCCCACGTGTTACCCCCACATTTTCATTACATAATAACCAAGTGAAATAGCCATTCATAATTAAAACACCTTTTATTACAAAACATACACAACATACATGGTTCTCAGCATGGTTTACATCTTACACCGCCCAATATACAAAATACATATTTACATAAGTTCGCAACCCATATTTACTGTCTACGGAGCCTCTAAGGGTACAAAAGGATGATACAATATTTGCCGGTAACAAGGCTCCAAACAAGATCCCAAAACAGAAGTGGCATGAGCCACATAGGGCCCCGAAAGGAAAGGGGCTCAAAGAATCAGCTGACAGGAAGTGATGAGGAGCTACGGTCGGTGGACTGGAGTACCTGCTATGGATCCACCAACAATCATAACACGAATGTAGCGCCCCCGGCAAAAGGGAAGTCAGTACATTTGAATTGTACTAGTATGTATGACCAAACCTTGCCCTAAGTAAACTCAACCATATACAAGTTGCAAGCAATAACGGAATCAATAATCGAATACACAGTTAAGGAACAATCAAGTCAATGATTTCACAATTTGATACACTAGTAGAGAACAATAATAGAAGCAGCAACCAAACACACGTGAAAGGAACAATCAAGCCAAACAAGTTTACAAACTCTCTTGTTTTCCCTTCCAAATTTTTACATCAATGATTTCACAAGTTTCTCATATTTTGTTTCAATAGTGATTTAGATCATTATCCACCCTTATTATCTAGGCCACCCTTATTACCTAGGCCACCCTTATCACCACAACCCACACCTTATTACTTCCTGTTGCGGCGCGCAACCCGATCCCACCGTACAGTTACAATTCACAAACAACACAACAACAATCAACAATTCACAAAGATCAACAACAACACTTCTTAAGAACAACCACAACAATTTACAAGTTTCCATAACCATCAATACCATTTTCCTTCATTTTCAACAATTCATATGCAATTTAAGTCACCATAATAATTTCCCACAACAAGCCAAATATGTTATTACCATAGTTGTTCCAATTGCATCATTTATGATTTTCCTTCCATCATTTATTTCTCAACTCTTACCACATAACACTTTCACAACCATGTATTTAGTTCATTGTCAATTACTTGCACCATTAAACCACAACCACTCATTAAAACCAATCAAACACCCAATAAACCAATCACAAGAATTTCACAAACAATCCACGTAGATATCACGCACCAAATATTCATACACCAAACAAGGTGATTTTACAAAGGTCAAAGTTAGCCATACATACCTCAAAGAGATTTTCCTTAAGTTACTACAACATTCCGGAAATTCTAGCAACTTCAATCTATTTTGAGACATAGCAAAATTGAGCAAAAATTAGAAAGCTATTCATAACTCTAGCTCATTTGATAATTTTATCAAATACTAGATGAGCATCCTCATTTCAAATCCCCTTTTCAAGATTTCCTTCATTCCTTAACCCAATCTTACTTATTTAAGTTAAACAAACTTCCCATAAACCTAAGTTGTACATGCATGAACATACAATACTAATACACCCAAGAATCATACCTTAGTAACCCATCTTATACACCAAACTCGAAATTAAAACCTAGGGTATAGAATCTTACCTCTTAGATGAAGATCTTGTGATGAGGTTCTTTGATTCTTGAAGATTGATGCAAGGTTTGGATGATTTAAATGTTAGGTTCCTACTTCTATCTCTAAAATACTCTCACTTGTCTCTAAAAATCAGTAGGAAATGACCCCAAATGAAGCCCCAAAGTCTATATATCAAATTGGGGTCGGGTTATGAAAATTAAAAAATAACCCTCCGATGTTAGGTATGCGATCGCATAACTAACCGCAGAACGCGAATGCTGGCCGCATAATGCACTGCAAAATCGACGTCCAAAACTAGGCTACACTGGTTCAATATGCTGTTTGACTTGCAACCGCAGATTAAAAATGCGGACCACATATTTGACATTGAGATCGTAAATCTGACATGACACTCGATTGCGTTTTCTAGCCTTTGGTAATTTGATTATAACTTTCTGTAGGAATGTCCAAATGACGAAAGGTTTGAAGAGTTGGAAAATAGACTCAAATACCTTTCATTTGATATACTAGAAACCATATAAAACCTTATAAATATTTAGATATGCTCGTTTAAAGTGGAGCCTAGTGCGAATCCATTTGGAATTTTAGCCTATTACGAAAATTTTCCCATTTGGCATACACTTAGGCTTCCAATTGGACCTCACATCACTTACCATAAGACTTATACTCATATTGACCAAGTCTAATTGATGTCCACCATGTTAATAGCACATAAAATATAATAATTAGCCTACGTGGCACCACAAAATCCTAGGTTACTTTGCCAAATTTTTCGAGGCCTTACATAGCTGCTATTGTTCATGCCTTGAAGATCATGTATCATTATTTGTGCGGTGTGCCTTGTGAGATCTATACTAACCATCGGAGCTTGCAACACTTGTTCAAGCAAAAGGATCTAAATATGTGTCAGAGGAGGTAGTTAGAGTTGCTGAAGAATTATGATAGTACTATTTTGTATCACCCGGGTAAGGCCAATATGGTGGCGGATGCCTTGAGTCGCCGGGTGGAGAGTTTGGCATATTTACCTGCTTCAGAGGGGCCTATGGCGATGGATGTGCATGCCTTAGCCATCCATTTTGTAATATTAGATCTTTCGGATCCTAGTCGGGTTCTACCTTATGTGGTTTCCTGGTCTTCCTTATTTGATCGTATCAAGGAGCAACAATATGAAGAACCTCATATGATTTTCCTTAAGGACAAGGTTCAACGAGGAGATGCTAGAGATGTGACCATCGGAGATGACATGGTATTGAAGATGCAGGGCCGGATTTGTGTGCCCTATGTTGATGAGCTTCGAGAGTTAATTTTAGCAGAGGCCCATAGTTCGCGGTATTCCATCCATCCAGGTGCCGCAAAAATGTATCAGGACTTGAGGTAGCCCTATTGGTGAAGGCAGACGAAGAAAGAGATAGTTGGTTATCTGTCTAGATGCCCCAACTACCAGCAGGTGAAGTATGAGCACCAGCGACTGGGTGGGTTGTTTCAACAGATAGAGATTCCGTAGTGGAAATGGGAGCGCATCACCATAGACTTTGTATATAGATTCCCACGGGCCTTGAAGAAGTTTGATGCCATTTGGGTTATTATGGATCTACTGACCAAGTCCGCTCATTTCATTCCTATCTGTACCACTTATTCATCAGAGCAGTTGGCGAAGATTTATATCCGGGAGATCGTCCGTCTGCTTGATATTCCAGTTTCCATTATTTCTAACAGAGGTACTTAGTTTACATCCCGGTTCTGTAGAGCCATGTAGCAGGAGCTAAGTACTTAGGTGGAGTTGAGCACAACATTTCACCCCCAAATGGACGGATAGTCCCAGTGCACTATTCAGATTATTAAGGATATGCTTCGTGCGTGTGTGATTGAGTTTGGAGGGTCTTGGGATCAGTTCTTGCCATTGGTGGAGTTTGCTTACAACAACAGTTATCAGTCCAGCATTCAGATGGCGCCATATGAGGCTTTATATGGTAGGAGGTGCATATCTTCGCTGGGTTATTTTGAGCCCGTGAGGCTAGGCTATTGGGCACAGAGTTGGTTCAGGACGCATTGGAGAAGGTTAAGATGATTCAGGATAGACTCCATACAGCCCAGTCCAGACAGAAGAGCTATGCGGGCATCAAAGTTCGTGATGTTTCATATATGGTTGGTGAGCGGGTTCTACTTTGGATTTCGCCTATGAAAGGCATCATGAGGTTTGGGAAGAAATGAAAGTTGAGTCATTTGGGATGTGTGTGTAAAATTTCAGGTCATTCGGACGAGGTTTGGTTAGGTTTTTGATCGAAAGCGTGTATTAATAAAATTTGAAGTTCTTAGGCTCAAATCCTTGATTTAATCATGTTTCTGACGTTGTTTTAGGTAGTTTAAGGGTTGGTACAAGTTTGAATAAGGTATTAGGTTTTGTTGGTGCTTTTGGTTGAAGTCCCGGGGGCCTCGGGATGATTTTGGATTGTTGACGGGGAGATCTGAGAGGTGTTGCAGCAGCTTAAGCTTTTTTCTGCTATTGGTATTTTCTCTTCTGCGGCTTGGGGACCGCAGAAGTGGCCTGAGCATCGCAGAAGCGGACGTTAGTGTTCCCTTAGTTTTCTTCATATGCGGAAGAATTTTTGCAGATGCGGTTTTGCACCTGCGAGATTTTTATCGCAGATGCAGTCCCTGGGCTCGTTATTGAAAACCTTAGAGGCAACATGTTGGAAAAATCCAATTGGAGCTTGGGAGAGGGCGATTTTGGGAGGGTTTTGAAGAGGAGATCATTGGGTAATGTTTCTTTAATCCCTTCTAGTTATATTCCATCAATCTTTAGTTAATTTTACCATTTAATTTCGAAATATTGGTAGAAATTGGGGAAACGTTCTTAGACCTGTAATTGAGGATTTGAGGGATCATTTGGACTCCAATTTCAGTGTTCTTCTTATGTATAGACTCGTGAGAGTACGTGGGTTCAGAAAATGTTAATTTCATCTGATTCCGAGACGTTGTCCTGAGGGGAGTTTTGATCATTTTACCTAAATTTGCGTCTTAGCTTTAAATTAAATAGTGGAATCAGTTGCTTTAGATGTTATTTACGATACGTAGTTGAATTGAATAGATTTGGGCCATTTGGAGTCGGATACTCGTGGCAAATACGTGGTTTCTAGTTGATTTTGTGCCCGTTTGAAGTATGTGGCTTGTCTAACCTTGTGTGGGGGACATTTCCCCTTAGGATATGATATTTGGTAATTGAATGCCTTGTACGTGAGGTGACAAACAAAAATCCAGTTTTACTTAAAATATTTAGGCTGATTTTCTTTCTTATCTGATGTGTTTTTATTTGAAATTATAGATTTGTTAGCTAGAAAGTCATGCTCAGTTGTTCTAAATTGCCTATTTGCTCAAGTTGTTTTGCTTGCATTATGTGAAGCATGTTAGATTAGAACTGCGTGTTGCCTTGTATTTTTTAGCTTCATTTCTGAATATCTCCGTGCTGTTAATGCGAGCATGTTTGGAAAGCCACCTAGGAATTGGATTTGGGTGTAATTGGATGTAATTATACAGTTTGACATCTTTGTTTGGTCAAGTAATTACTTGGTCAGTATGGAATTTGGTGTAATTGGAGGGGTGTAATTACACTCTCCAATTCTCAAGGGGGAGGTGAGAATTGGTAGTAATTACACTATAATTAAAAGGTTATTTTTAATTTTATTTACTTTTTATTTTAATTTAATTTATTTTCTTTATAATTTTTTATTTCTATTATTTTAATTTTTTAAATTTTATTTTTACTTTTTAATTTCTTTTAAAATTTTAAAATATTTTTTCTTTGTACATTATTTATCTTTTATTTCTTGTTATTTCATGTAATTGCTTAAATTTTATTTTTATTTATTTTATTATTTTATTTTTTGAAACTACACCTCCTAATATTATAAATAATGAGTCATTTACAAACTTGTCATATAACGAGTGATGTAACTAAAGTGGAATTTCATTGTTGAATGTGGTTATAAACTTATTATGTTTCCTAATCTAAAACTATAGTGGAACTTACTATTATTATGCTGGAATTTGACATATGCTAAATAATTATTTTTGAATTTTTGAATTGTGTTATATTCATGGTTCTAATTTACTTGTTTTAGTAGTATTGGCTCACATCGCATGTTGTTCATTTTTTTGTTAGAATTGATAGATCAGTTTTGTCAAACATTTGAATAATGTTATGACATTATATTTATGAATATTAATTTATTTTATCAAATATGAATTCCATGATGTTCTTACAAAAAAAAAACGTATATTTTTAATTTTTGTACGTACTTAAACTAAATATTATTAATTTAAAATGCATAAATAAATTATTTTTACAATATTAGTTATAAATATATGATTACTTATTAATGTATATTCACGAAAAATATACATCTTAAATACCAAATATAATATTATTTATACTTATAAAAATTTATAGGCATATATTTATTATATTAACTTTTAAGTTTTGATAATTACTTAATTTAATATTTAATCTAACTGTGTAACTACACTTGTGCAATCAAACAGTAAACTTGTAATTACACTATGACAAACAAACAGGTCGTCGTAATTATACAACTGAATAATTATTAGGTTGTGTAACTACTACCCTAATAATTACACAAATTTCAATTACAGGATAACTTTCCAAACTTACTGTAAATATATGGCCCTACCTGAGCCCTGAATTTCCTAGATATTGTGTGACTGATATTTTCTCATTAGTGTTAGGCCAAGCTAAGCCCTGCTTGGTCCCCTCCCCAGGACAGTAGGGTTATAGTCATGAGGCTATTATTATCTAATTCACTCTTATTCCAATGGTGAGAACAATAACGTCAAGATTTTCACAAGAAAATCTCTTCCGTTTCTGTCTTGTTTGTTCCTCTATTTTTCATCACATGCACAAATTCAAGTATGACCCTAAAAATCTCTGTCACTTCTTCCATCACATCAAGCACTGAACAGACTACCTTGTATTTATCTACATTTCTGGGTAACTCCACCGAAACCAAAAGCATAGCTCCAATCTTCATCTTGCAACACCGAATTTTACTCAATGCACATTGTTTTTAGTTAAAGAAAAAAAATGAATACTTTGGAATTTGTGGTCCTAAACAAGTCCAAATGGGGTCCAGAGTATTTGTTTGGTTATAAAAGCTTCTCATTAAGGGTAGAGTTATAAGTTTAAATTAAATTGTTACCAAATTAGAAAGGGTGCATTCTTTTTGGAACGGACCAAAAAGGAAATAAATTCATATAAACTGGAACGGAGGGAGTAACATTTTTCCTTCATTTTAAATTCATAAAGAACTGCAAGCAATAGCTGATATATAAAAAAGTTCCATAAAGAAGAAAACTAGAAAGCTTTACATAACACGCAGAAGGATGGCATTTCAAATTTTCACAAATAATTAGACCACAACATCTAAATAACCTTTGGTAGAGTTTATCACATAAATGATGACATTAATGATACCTAAATTGAGGTCTCTTTCAGATGTAGGGGCTTCGAAGGGCTTTGCAGTACCACAAGGTCAGAATAGTTCAATTTAGTGTGAGCTCCAACTATATCACCCTAGTGATATAGTAAGTTCGAGGGCTCGTAAGATTTATAGCCGGTCTGTCCAAACTTGTCCAAGGCTAAAAGCACTTTTATTTATCCAAAAAATAAAAAATAAAAAAAAATTCAACATTGAGGTGTTTGACCAAGCTTTTAGAAAGAGAAAATTGAGTAAAAATAGAAGCAATTTTTGAGAAGCAGAAAAATGAGCTTCTCCCCGAAAGTACTTTTTTATAACATTTTGAGAAAAATACACTAATAAGCACTTTTTAAAACCTTGGCCAAATACTAATGGCTGCTGAAAATTGTCTTCAAATTAATTAATCAAATACAAACTGTTTCTCACCAAAAGTACTTTCTTTGACAAACATCTTTGAAAAAAGTATTTCTCAAAATAAGTTTGATTCTAGAAGCTTAGTCAAACAAGCTATTATTAGGTGACGTTAGAGCTGTTTTTGAAATACATTTGACAATTCAAACAGATATTTTGTGTTTAGATAGTAATCTTTATAAACTTAAATGACTGGTTTTGAGTTATAAATATAACTTCAATTAACAATGTTCACAATTTTCTTTTTCTGATGGTCAAGGGCCATGTTTTAGCTCCTGAAAGCAATAGCGCCGAAATGGGGAGAAATGATGATATTTCTTAAATTTTGACGTACAAAAAGATCCATAGAACCTTTCCAATATTAATTATTCCCTCTGTTTCAATTTAGACGGAGTAGTTTGACTCGATATGGTGTTTAAGAAAAAAAACACTTTTGAAACATGTTGTCTTAAAAGCTTAATGGGTAAAATCTTCTCATTAAGAGTGAAATGGGTAAAATGAAGAGTTTAAAGTTGAATTATTTTCAATTGTAGAAATGTGTCATTTTTTTTGGAACGGAATATTAATGAAAGTATGTCATCTTATAACAAGGAAAGTGTGTCATTTAAATTGAAACAGAGGTACTTCTCAAGATTGCTAAGAATTCCAAACCGTTACTACCCAAAAAAAGAAAAGAAAAAGAATTCCAAACAGTTGGAACTGTATTTTGGCATTGTTGTCCGACTCTATTTACATATATTCCTTTTTCAGGCTTTAAAAACTAGTAGATATAGCATTATAAATCTAGAAGCTTCCCCTGGCACTTCCTATATATTCAACTTCAGTAATCCATCGTACAATCATGGAGATTTCTTCGGTATTCATAGCCTTGGCATGGCTGCTAGCATTAGCTATTATTTCAAAAGTTATCAATCATCTATGCCCCAAAAGAAAGCTACCACCAGGACCGAAGCCATGGCCAATTATTGGCAATTTGAACCTTATTGGTGCACTCCCACATGAGTCTTTGCACCATCTCTCACAAAAATATGGAGATCTAATGCACCTAAAGTTCGATTCCAGGCCTGTTCTGGTAGCATCATCCCCAGAAATGGCTAAAGAGATTTTGAAAACACATGATGCCATCTTTGCTTCTCGCCCAGCGTTAGCTGCTGGTAAGTACCTTAGCTTTAACAACTCAGACATGTCATGGGGACCTTATGGTGCACACTGGCGCCAAGGTCGAAAGATTTACATAACCGAGATATTTAATCCCAAAAGGCTTGATTCGTTCAAGTACATTCGTGTTGAGGAAAGTAAAAATTTGATTTCTCGTCTTTTTGCACTATCAGGAAAGCCAATTTTTCTCAAAGACCATTTACCTCAATTTACACTTTATACTATAAGTAGGATGGTTATGAGTGGCAAGTACTTTTGTGATAAGTCAGAATCTAATAATACAATAGTGACATTTGAAAAATTGCAATGGATGATAGAAGAATGGTTTATCCTCGGTGGGGTGGTTAATATTGGGGATTGGATACCTTGGCTTAATTGGCTTGACTTGCAAGGGTACGTAAAGCGAATGAAGGCTTTGGAGAAAACCCTGGTCGAATTTCACAATTATGTGCTTGAAGATCACAAGGCTAAAGCAAAGGAGAACTCTGTGCCAACAGACATGGTTGATGTCTTGTTGCAACTAGCTGATGACCCTAATTCGGAAGTTAGGCTCACGACCAATCACCTAATGGGGTTAATCCTCGTAAGTATATCATTTCTCTTGTTTTGTTTTGGACTAATTGTTAGTATGGTGCGAAAACTAGAGTCCAAAAAGATTGACCATCTTTTGGGGCTTCTACCCGCAACTACACATATTACAGGAGTACTTAGATAATTCATTTTTTTTCTTTAAACCTAAAAGCTTTTTATAGGGTTGATCCCAATTTTAACATCTAAAATTTGTATTATATTTTATAAAACATTCAATATATTTATTAGTATACTTGCATTTTTATTCTGTTATAAATATAAATACCAGGATTTGTTGGCCGGTGGAACAGATACTTCAGCAACAACAGTAGAATGGGCATTTCAAGAATTAATGAGGAATCCAAAGATCATTGAGAAGGCAAACCAAGAACTTGACAAAACCATTGGGAAAGAAAGATGGGTAGAAGAAGAGGACCTTTCCCAACTACCTTATATAGAAGCCATAATCAAAGAGACATTTAGACTGCACCCTTTAACTACATTACTTACTCCGCATTACTCCATTGAGGACTGCAATGTTGCTGGTTATGATATACCAAAAGGCACAATGGCTTTTGTAAACATGTGGTCTTTAGGAAGAAATCCTAAGTATTGGGATAGGCCAGAAGAGTTCATTCCAGAAAGGTTCTTAGAAAATGACATTGACATCAGGGGACAAAACTTCACACTACTGCCATTTGGTTCTGGAAGAAGAAAGTGCCCTGGATATAGCCTTGGGATTAAGCTTGTTCAGACAACGCTGGCTAACTTGTTGCATGGGTTCAACTGGAAATTATCTGGAGATATGAAGCCAGAAGATATAAGCATGGAGGAAATCTATGGATTGACTACACATCTAAAGAAGCCAATATCTATGATCATGCAACCAAGACTGCCCCACCATCTTTATTAGTACTTTCCTGAGTACTTATCAATCTTGATTTATATATAAATTGTACTAGCATTTAAAATTCTACTATTTGATGGAATAATTCATAAAATGACTTTGTTTTTCCTTCTTGTTCCATCCTGTAAAAACTACTGCATATATAAGCTAGAGGTCACGAATTTGCTTTTGAAAACTTTGAGATAAACCTAGTTTTACAGGTGTACTGGCCAAGAGGAAGGAAATGTTACAAGAATAACTTTAAAATATATGGCACATTCATATGGACCCTGAATATGTTTAGTGTTGTGTGTCTGATGTTTACTCGATTGTACGCTATGCTGAACAAACTTTTCAAAAATATAGCCGCACACTAATTTTGGAAAATCCGGCACACACCCACTGACATTTTCGGAGAGTTCGAGCAACTATAATTTGTATCCATATCTTAATTTTGGGTAGTACTATTTGTTAGATGCCGTAAGACTTTTCTAATCACTGATGGATGAGACGATTAATACTGAAACTTTCATAAGAAAACATCTTCCTTCACTGGCTTATGCCTCTTCTCTTTCTTCAACACCTACATTATAACACAAAATTATGTCTATGTTACATCAACCACGGAGAAGAGGAGTCTTGGCATAACTGGTAAAGTTATTGTCATGTGATTAGGATGTGATTAGGAGGTCACGGGTTCAAGCCGTGGAAATAGTCTCTTACTGAAATACAGGGTAAGGTTACGTATAGTAGACCTTATGGTCTAGCCCTTCCCCGGTCCCCGTGCATAGTAGGAGCTTAGTGCACCGGGCTGTCTTTTTTACATCAGCCACTGAATGGACTTCTTTGTCTTTACGTTTTTGTGCATATCTTACTAAACTAAAAGCAAGTTCCAATTTTCTTCTTGCAATTTAACGATGTTTTATGAAATGCGCATTGCAAGCTTTAATCACTATAGGACAAGTCATGATTTGTTAAATTTGTCATAATTATCGAAAATTCGATTTAGTAACAGATTTGAAACAAAATTTTCACTGTCATAATTCTGAGCATCACAATCTTTGTGAACGGATTAGCAGAACTATGAAAGCTTGATGTGGCATATTAAGTGGATCCATCACAACTGTTGGGTTTAAATCATTACAATACTGGACTTCATCACAAATTTTTTGTTTGTGGGAAACTTTGTGACAGATTAATCCATCAAGGCACCCGAGGGTGAGGGTAGTGGTCATTGAAGTGCGAGGAAGAACATGAGGTCTCATATTTAAATTCCAGCGGAGGAAAAAATACTAGGTGATTTCTTCTCATCTGCCTAAATCTTAATTGGCAGAGTTACCTAGGTAGCAGGGACCCGATGGAATAGCCGAAGTGCAAAGAGGTTGACCCAGACACAGCCACCAAAGAAATCACTAAGCAATTTTAGTTCGAGAGTTATTCGTTAATTCCATATTATATATCCCGATAAACACATTTGACTTTAGTTAAACCAACAGTACTGTTGTTTGGTCAAATTTCTATTAACAGAAATATAGAAATGTCAAGTTGCATGGTACAAGTTGTTAAGATTGATACAGTTAAGAGGAATCAAGCAATTAAGAAGAAGAGATCTAGCAGTAAGCACTGAGCAGTAACAGTGAAGCTGAGTTACCAGCTAACGTGGAAATGGTTAGTTATATTAGTAATAGTTGGTTAGAGTTAGTTACAAGTTGTTAGTTAGTAACTACTTCTAGATTCAGCTGAGCATATATAGTTGATATATATGAAATTGAGGATTTACTTTTGGAAGATAATGCAATTCTATTCTTTCTAATTTCTTCTTCATTGAGTTATCTTTTCGTTAATGCCTGAAATAGCCATCACCTTCTTCTGGTTTCCCGCTCCTAGATTAACTATTCTTGCTAGATTTTGTTATATTTCATCAATTGGTATGAGAGCCTCCTTTCCTTGGAATCTTCGATCATGACTCTCAGCAAAAATTTAGAGCAACATGTGGAAGAAATACATGACAAATTAATAGTTATTCAAGATCAGTTCCAGAAGTTGATGGATAGAATAATGATTATAAGTGATCATAATGTATAAACTGATAAGGAACTACTGGAATTGAAGGAAACCATGGGAGCTATGAACTAAAAAGGGAAGGAAAAAAAACCAGTTAGATCAGAATTTGTTACTGGTCAAGCTGGTTCAATGGAGATTCAACAAGAAGGAAGAATCAGAGGAGTTCATCAAGGTGCAACTTCTAATGGTAACTTTTTTACTCGATACTCTAAGCTAGAATTTCCTCGATTTTTCTGGCCATGATTTGAAAACTTGGTTGTACAAGGTCGACCAATTCTTTTCTCTGGATGAAGTAGTTTTTGATCAGAGGGTTAAGGTAGCTTCTATTCATTTTGATATAAAAGCTATTGCTTGGCATAGGTCATATGTGTAATCTAGGAATTCAGTTTCAGAACCTACCTGGACTGAGCATGTGCTAGCCTTGAATAAAAGGTTTGGGGAAGGGTTTGAAGATCATATGGAAGCCTTAAAGAATTTGCAGCAGACTGGCAGTGTTAAGGACTATCAAGCTGAATTTGATAGATTGTTGACTAGGGGTTAATCTATCTAATGAAAATAAAATTAGTTACAATATTAGGTGGCCTTAAGCCAGAATTGAACAAGGCTGTGAGAATTCAGTCATCTAGAACACTTCTGCAAGCCTATAGAATTTCTAGGTTACAAGAAGAAGTATTTGAGGCTCAAACCCAATCATGGGGCCTCAAGCCTAACATGAGAACCCACAACATAATAAAACTCAGTATAATCAAAAGAATCCATTGCCAAACTCCACAAAAAAGAAGTCTTTTGAACCTACTCTTAATAAAAATACTATGATTCCTAGCAAGAAATTGAGTGCAGCTGAAATGGATGAGAAGAGAGTAAAGGAATTGTGTTTTTTCTATGATGATAAGTATGTACCAGACCACAACTCCAGAGGTAACAAACAGTTGTACTTGGTAGAGGTGACAAAAGATGAAGGAATAGAAGTAGATAAACAGGAAGGTCTGACACAAGAACTATTGGCAGACTCAAATGAATTTAGGGCTATATCATTACAAGCACTTACAGGTGTATCAGGTTATTAGAGTTACACGCTACCATAAAAAGAGGCCATAACAAGTGTTTATAGACACTAGGTACTCACAATTTTATTAATGAAGAACTAGATGTAAGGCTAGGCTGCAAAGCTTGTTCTATTAAAAAACAGTCTGTGAGTATAGCTAATAGAAAAAGAGTACAGACTGCTTCAGTTTGTAAGGATCTGCAATAACTATTACTAGGTACAACATTCTGATCTGATTTCTTACTCTTACCATTGGAAATGTAGATATTGTGATAGGTGTGCAATGGTTGAGTACTTTGGGGAGGATATTGTTTCATTTCAGAAATTGAACCATTTAATTTATGTACCTAGAAAAGAGGCATGTACTTAGGGTGCAAATGACCAACTCAAGTCTACTAAAGCTAAGAGTTTGATAAGAGAGGAAGGAGCAGAGGCTCAATTCCTTATGATGTCATTAGTAACCAATGAGGATGAAAACATCCAATGCCCCAGTATAAAAGTTATACCAAGTAATGATACCTTACCACACTTAGCAACACTTATAAATAGTATTCATCTATCTTCGAGTTATCCACTACTTTACCTCCTCACAGGGGTTCTTATGATCATAGTATTCCTCTAAATGAAGATTCCAATACTGTTAATAGAGACCTTATAGATACCATCGGATTAGGAAGGATATAACTGAAAAGCTAGTGCAGGAAGTGTTAGACCAATGAGTAATACAACCTAGCACCAGCCTCTATGCATCTCCTGTGGTGTTAGTGGGAAAGAAAGATGGTAGTTGGAGACTTTGTGTAGACTATAGAGTTCTGAATCAAATGAATATCAAGTATAAATTTCATATTCCCATAATTTAAGACTTATTTGATGAACTAAGTGGTGTTGAAATCTTTTCCAGAATAGATCTTAGAGTTGGATATCATCAGCTAAGAATGGCTAAAAAAGATACTCACAAGATTGCATTTAGAACTCATGAAGGACATTATGAATTTTTTGTAATTCTTTTTGGGATGACAAATGCACCCTCATTTTTTCAGAGTTTAGTGAATGTTGTCTTTAAATCATTAATGAGGAAATCAGTACTGGTATTCTTCAATGATATTCTGATTTATAGGAAGAGTGTGATTGCTCATGTGGATCATGTAAAGGCTGTGTTTAACTTGATGAAGTAGTAATGTCAAAGTGCGCATTTGGAGTGGCTAAGGTATCTACAGACCCAAGGAAAAAAGCTATTGTGCAAGAATGGCCTACACCTGTGAATATTAAACAGTTGATGGGATTCCTAGGTCTTGTAGGCTATTATAGAAGGTTTATTCAAGGCTTTGGAACCATATACAGACCACTTCATAATCTCTTAAAGAAATATAGGTTTGTATGGATTGATGAAACTACTACTTCTTTCAACAACTTGAAGCAGGCTTTGGTTTATGCTCCTGTGTTAGCTATGCCAGATTATTCTAAGCCTTTTACAGTGGAGACAAATGCTAGTGGTAAAGGCATTGGGGTTGTGTTGATGCAACAAGGACATCCTATTTCTTACATAAGCAAATACTTAGCTCCCAGACATAAAATTCTATCAGTTTATGACAAAGAGTTACTTGCTCTTATCTTTGTTGTTACTAAGTGGTCTCATTACTTATTGGGCAATAATTTTATTGTTAAGACAGTTCAGAAAGCATTAAAGCATCTATTGGATCAACAGGTGCATACTAACCTCCAAGTTGATAGCATTTCAAAGCTTATGGCATTTGACTTTGTTATTGAATATAAGAAAGGTTCAGAGAACAAGGCTGCAGATGCACCATCAAGAAAACCTATTGCTAAACTCTTAGCTATCTCCTTGCTCACTCCTAATAACTCACTATATGTACGAATTAGAACTTCATGGAGAGATGATCCAGCTTTGCAAGAGTTAATAACTAAACTACAAATGCAACCTTGCATATCCTATACTTTATGTAACGACCAAATTAGATGGAAGAGCAGGTTAGTTGTGGGTAATATTCAACAATTGAGGAAGACTATAATCACACTTTGACATAATACTACTCAGGGAGGTCATTCTGGCATGGATGCTATTATTAAGAGGCTACAGTCCTTGTTCCATTGGAAATCTCTTGTAATAGATGTCAGAGATTTTATGAATAAGTGTGATGTTTGTGAATGACATAAATATGATGTTACATCTTCACTAGGCCTATTATAGCCCTTACCAAATCCTACATGTGTTTGGATCGATATCTGGCTATATTTTATTGAAGGCCTTCCAAAATCACATGGCTAGGAGGTGATTCTGGTAGTAGTCGATAGGTTAACTAAGTTTGGGCATTTGTTAAGTCTGAAACACCCTTACACTGCTCAGACTGTCGCTCAATATTTTTTAGACCAGGTCTTCAAGCTACATGGTATGCTCCTTACTATGACCAGTGACAGAAATCAAATTTTCTTAAGTTCATTATGGCAGGAACTCTTTTCACTTCAAGGAGTACAACTGCAATGATCCACAACATACCATCCACGGACAGATGGTCGACCAGAAGTGTTGGACAGATACTTGGAGACCTATTCAAGATGTTTTTTTTTTCTCAGATAGTCCTAAGGATTGGTCAAAATATCTGCCCCTAGTAGAATGGTGGTATGATATTACCTATCACTCCATTATTAAATACACCCCTTATGGAGATTTGTATGGTCAAAAGCCTCTCGTACATCTTTCTTATTTGAGTGGAGATACAGATGTTGAGATGGTTGACAGATCTCTTGAAGCAAGAGAAGTTATAGCACAGTTGTTGAAGTTCCACTTGTCTAGAGCTCAACAAAGAATGACAGATACTACCAACCAACACAGGTTATGAGAGATCGTTTGAAGTAGGAGATTCGGTTGATCTAAAGCTGCAACCTTACAGACAAATTTCAGTGGCTACAAGACCTTTCAATAAACTAGCTGCTAAGTATTATAGGCCTTATCCTGTTGCAGCAAAGGTTTGCTCAATAGCTTAAAAATTACTCATGTATGTTGCTGTTCGTATCCACCCAACCTTTCATGTTTCTCAATTAAAAAAGTGTGCCTAACGTCATCAACCACCCTTCTATACTCCATTTGTCTAGTCCCTACCACCCTCAACCAGAATACATCCTAGAAAGAGATTAGTCAAATGTGATAAAAAAAGTTGTGTGTCAAGCTAAGGTCAAATGAGCAGGCCTTGATGTTGATCATGCCACTTGGGAGTATCTTCAAAAGCTAAAGACAAGGTTCCCCTCCTTCAATCCTTGAGGACAAGGATTTTATTTAGGGGAAGGTATTGATATAAGTTGTTAAGATTGATGCAACTTAAGCAGAATCAAGCAATTAAAAAGAAGAAATCGAGCAGTGAGCAGTAATAGTGAAGCTGAGTTGGCGGGTGACGTGGAAATAGTTAATTATGTTAGTTACAATTGGTTAGAGTTAGTTACAAGTTGTTAGTTAATAATTACATCTAGAATATTCAGCTGAGCATATATAGTTGATATACATGTATTTAAGGATTTAATTTTCGAAGATAATACAATTCTAATCTTTCTAATTTCTTCACCATTGAGATATCTTCTGGTCAATGCCTGAAATAGACATTACCATCTTCAAGTTTCCAGCTCCTAGATTGACTATTCTGAGAGTGACAAAAGCTTTGTTAAGTGATTTGGGATGTGTGTGCAAAATTTCAGGTCATTCGGAGGTGATTTGGTTAGATTTTTGATCGAATGCGTGTTTCAGAAGTTTTAGAAGAACTTAGGCTTGAATTTGATGTAATTTGATCGTTTTGGTGTTGTTTGAGGTATTTTTATGATTGGAACAAGTTTTAATGATGTTATAGGATGTGTTTATGCTTTTGGTTGAGGTCCCGGGGGGCCTCGGGGTGATTTCGGATGGTTAACGAGAAGTTTTGGACTTGTGCAAATCAGAAATTGCTGCTGCTTCTGGTATTTTTGCTTATATGCAATTGGGACCGCAGAAGTGGTATTGCAAGAGCGAGAAGGAAGCTACATAAGCGGATTCGCAGGTGCGAAAGGGGAGCGGTAGGTGCGAGTTTTGGGCTTGAAGCTGTTTCCGCAGAAGCGGACGAGGAGCCGCATCTGCGAAGACACAAATGCGGAATTTTTATCGCAGAAGCTATCCCTGGGGTTTTAGAATTTTCCGCCAAAGTGGAACCTTGGCCGTAGAAGCGGTACCGCGGAAGCGGGATTTTTAACGCAGAAGCGATTTTGCCTGGGCAGAAATATTTAAGTTCATCTTCGCGAATTTTGAAGGGTTTCTCATTTCTAACTTCAGACTTGGAGAATTGTGGGCGATTTTGAAATGGGTTTTCGAGGAGCTTCGATAAGGTATGGATTTTTGGACCCAAAACACGATTCTATGGTGCTATTACATGGATTATGACTGAAAACTTAAGAAATTAATGGACAAAAATGGTGGTTTAGGTCTTGAACTCAAAAGAGCAAAAAAAATTGGGATTTGAGGGGTCATTTGGACTCCGATTTTGGTGTTCTTTATATGTATAGACTTGTGGCGAGATAAGGAACCCGTGGATGTGAAAATTTCTAAGTTTTGAGAAGTTGGCCCAGGGCTCGGGTTTTGCCAATTTCGGCATTTTTAATATTTTTCAATTGTTTTCGATTGGGTATTGTTCCTTTGGCCTATTGTGACGTGTTCGTTGTGGTTTTGGTCAGATTCGACGTGCGAGGAGGCCGATTTGAAAGGAAGGGAATAGCGAGCTAGAGTTTTGGCCGGCTTGAGGTGAGTAATGAATGTAAATGATATCCTGATGGTTTGAAATCCCGGATTTGCACATTGTTGTGATATATTGAGATGAGACACGCGCTTGATGATGAGCACGGGGTCGTTACTATATGGGATTGTGACTTGGTCTGTCCCGAGTGATGTTTTTCCCATGTATTTGATTGAAACTTACTTGATATCATCACTATTTGGATAAATTGTCATATTTAGGCTTAGTGCCCACGGTTTGCACCCTTCAGGGGTTGTTATTTCTGTTTTCTCACTATTTTGACATAATACTTGGACTCAGCCCTATTGTTAAAAAAACTATTTTGCAAACTCAACAACTTTTACTCAAATTTGAAACTTAAATGATATTTCTAACGATGTTTTGTGCTGAGAACTACTATATTATTATTGGCGAGGGCTTATTGATTCTGGACTGAGTATGGGATCGGGTTGCACGCCGAAGCAGTATTATATTGATATTGATATGCGGCTGAGGTCCTAGTTGATGCCACGAGAATCCTTGATATTATGCTTGGGTTGTAAGGGGCCCCTCCCGGAGTCTGCACACCCCCAGTGAGCGCCGTCGACGATAAATAAATGGAGCGGGCTGCACGCCGCAGCGGGTACTAGAGAGTACCTTACTGTGTGTTGCATTTCTTATTTGACTGTCATTTATTTATTTATCTGTTGTATCATTTCCATAATTTGTTTTCACTAGTTTACTAATTTTATACTACTTGGTTTAAATTGCTGTATTTATAGATTACAATGTGTCTATCCAAGATTTCTTATTCTCAGCCTTTATTTATGTTTATTACTCACTAGGTCGGAGTACTCACATTACTCCTGCACCTTGCGTGGAGATCCAGGTACATCTGAGACTATTGAGTACTTCCAGCTGGGCAGCACATATCCGGGAGCATCAAGGTAGCTGCATGACGTCCGCAGTCCTGATCTTCCATTTATCTTATTTCTTTATTTCGTACTTCTTTAGAATGATATGTAGTAGGTTGACAATCATGTATTAGAGGCTTAGACTTGTGACATCGGGTTCTTCAGACTATGTAGTAGTATTGTTTATCGGGATTCCAAATGTTTTAACTCTATCTCAGATTTCCAGTATTATGACTTAGTAATTTGTCTGTATTAATTAATTATGAACTATATAGAAATGGTTAAGGTTGTTAAATTGGCCGTGTTTGCCTATCAGTGTGCTGTGCGCAATCACGACTGGGGTTGGGGTCGTGACAAGTTGGTATGAGAGCCAAGGTTACTTGGTCTCGCTAGTCATGAGTCGGGTTAGTAGAGTCTCGCAGATCGGTACAGAGACGTCCATATTTATCCTTGAGAGGCTGCAGAACCTTTAGGAAGGCTTCATCTTCTTGAAATTCTTATTTTGCGAACTTGTTGATTCGAGTACTGAATGTCTCTTTATTCTATTCTCTCACAGATGGTGAGGACCTACGCTACCGGATGAGGCAGAGTGGCTGGGGCAGAGGCAAAGCGGCTGGGGCATCCACCAGTTGCCCTAGTTCAGGATTAGGCTCCAGCTGTGGACACTCAAGCAGCACCTGTTCAGGCACCAACTGTGCCTATCGTGATTCCGGGTCTTCCGGAGGTTTTGGCATAAATCTTATCAGTTTGCACTTACCTGGCTCAGGCAGTTCCAGCCACCATAGCAGCAGCTACTTCACAGGCCGGGGGAGGCAATTAGACCACCACTGCTCGCACAACTAAGAAGGTAGTGCAGGGATTTCAGATACCGGGAGTACCTCCAGCTCAGCCGGTTTCACCAATTCAAGAGTTCGTGGTTCCAACTATGCCAAACGATGAGTAGTGTCATCTTGAAAGGTTTGGTAGGCTCCAGCCTCCGACATTTAGTCGTACTGAGGGCGAGGATGCCCAGGGTTTTATTGATAAGTGTCGGCGTATGCTCCGTACAGTAGGGATTCTTGATTCGACTGGTGTGACATTTACTACCTTCCAGTTCTCGAGGGCTGCTTTTACTTGGTGGGAGGATTTTGAGAGGTGTAGGCCTATTGGTGCAGCACCCCTTTCTTGGCAGCAGTTCTTCGTTTATTCCTGGAAAAATATGTACCTTAGTCCCGCATAGAGGAGCTGCATAGGCAGTTTAAGTGGTTGACGCAGGGGGATATGACCGTGACTCGGTTCGAGATAAGGTTTTCACAGTTGGACCCGCATGCTATTTGGATGATTACATCTGATCGTGAGAGGATTAGGAGATTTGTGGATGGTCTTAATTACCATCTTCGTATTCTGATGACTAGAGAGAGTATTGGGTGCTACGTTTGAGGAGGTGGCGGATATCGCTCGTGATATCGAGTAAATTCGTCATAGAGAGGGAGAGGAGAGGGAGTCCAAAAGGCCTCGAGGATTGGGCAGTTTCAGTGGTGCTCCGACTAGGGTCCATTTCCAGCATGGCAGGGGACATTCTTTCAGGCCTGCTCAGTTGACCCGTCCAGAGGATTGTGGGGCATCTTCATGCCGTGGTCATCATGGGTCTCAGCAAGGCCAGTCTTTACTCAGCGCCCTCCTAGCTCAGAGTTTATCTCATGCCCCATCAGCTCAGGGTTCTTCTATGCTGAGTGCATCTGCTAGTCACTCCGATGCGAGGGGTTCCCTTCAGTCCCTATCTCCAGCACTGGGTAGTTGTTATGAGTGTGGAGGTTTTGGGCATATGATGAGGCAGTGCCCTCGACTTTGTGGTGGTCAGTCTCAGTAGAGGGACCAGCCCTCGACTTATGCTCTGGTTAGTTCACCACCCTCCCAATCAGCTAGGGGTGGAGATTAGCAGCCAGGGGTCGCCCCAGAGGTGGAGGTCGATCAGGCGATGACCAGGCTCATTTTTCTGCTATGCCAGGCATGAAACATGCCATTGCTTCAGATGTTGTCATTACAGGTATTGTTTCAGTCTGCCACAGAGATTCCTCTGTATTATTTGATCCCGGTTCCACCTATTCATATGTGTTTTCATAGTTTGCTCGTTATTTGGGTACGTCCTAAGAGTCTCTTTCTTTACTTGTTCATGTGTCTACCCTGGTGGGCGATACTGTAGTTGTGGACCGTGTGTAACGATCGTGTGTTGTGATTATTGGGGGTTTGGATTCCCCAGTTGATCTATTGCTATTGAGCATGGTGGACTTTGATGTTATTTTGGGCATGGATTGGCTATCTCCGTGTCATGATATTCTAAATTGTCATGCTAAGACACTCACTTTGGCCATGCCGGGTGCACCGCGAATCTAATGGCAAGGTGTGACTGACTATGTCCCTAGTAGAGTTATTTCTTTCTTGAAGGCCCAGCGTATGGTTGGGATGGGTTTTCTTTCCTATTTGGCATTTGTGAGGGATGTTGGAGCTAAGACTCTTAGCATTGATTCTGTTCCAGTTGTGAGGAATTTTCCCGATGTATTTCCTACAAACCTGCCAGGCATGCCACCAGATAGGGATATTGATTTTGGTATTGATCTGCTGTCGGGCACTCAGCCCATTTCCATTCTGCCATATCGTATGGCACTAGCGGAGTTGAAAGAAATGAATGAGCAACTTCAGGAACTCTTAGATAAGGGGTTCATTTGGCCGAGTATGTCACCATGGGGTGCGTCGGTTCTGTTTGTGAAGAAGAAGGATGGCACAATGAGAATGTGCATTGACTACAGGTAATTGAACAAAGTAACAGTGAACAACAAGTATCCACTGCCTCTTATTGATGATTTATTTGGCTAGCTTTAAGGAGCGAGGGTGTTTTCCAAGATTGATCTCCGTTCGGGTTATCGCCAGTTGAATATCAGGGATTCAGATATTCATAAGACTGCTTTCAGGACTAGATATGGTCACTATGAGTTTCTTGTCATGTTTTTCTGTCTAACCAATGCCCCAGCGGTGTTCATGCATTCGATGAACAGTGTATTTCGGCCTTATCTGGATTCGTTTATTATCATGTTCATTGATGATATCCTGGTATACTCACGTAGTCAGGAGGAGCACGCAGAGCATTTGCGAGTGGTATTGCAGAGATTGAGGGAGGAGAGGCTTTGTGCAAAGTTCTCCAAGTCTGCGTTTTGGCTCGGTTAGTGGCTTTCTCGGGGCACGTGGTGTCCAGTGAGGGTATTCAGGTTGACCCGAAGAAGATAGAGGCGGTGCAGAGTTGGCCTAGACCAGCCTCGGCCACAGAGATTCGTAGCTTCCTTGGTTTAGCGAGTTATTATCGCCGGTTTGTTCAGGGTTTTATCTCTATTGCATTGCCCTTGAAAAAGTTGACTCAGAAGGGTGCTCTATTTGTATTGTCAGACGAGTGTAAGGAGAGATTTTAGAAGCTCAAGACAGCTTTGACCACAACTCCAACATTGGTTTTGCCATCAGCCTCAGGTTCTTAAACAGTATATTGTGATGCTTTGAGAGTTGGGATTGGCTGTGTATTGATGCATGAGGGTAGAGTTATTGGTTATGCTTCTCATCGGTTGAAGCCCCACGAGAAGAACTGCCCTGTTCATGATTTGGAGTTGACTTCTATAGTTCATGCATTGAAGATTTGGAGGCATTACTTGTATGGCGTATCTTGTGAGGTATTCACTAATCATCGTAGTCTTCAGCGTTTGTTCAAGCAAAAGGACCTTAATATGAGGCAGTGGAGGTGGCTAGAGTTTCTTAAGGATTATGATATTACCACTCTGTGTCATCCGGGGAAGGCTAATGTAGTGGCCGATGCTTTGATCCGTAAGGCAGCGAGTATGGGGAGCTTGACGTATATTCCAGTTGAGGACATGCCATTTACAGTTAATGTTCAGGCCTTGGCCAATTTGTTTGTGAGATTAGATATTTCGGAGCCCAGTCGGGTGTTGGCTTGTGTGGTTTCTCGGTCTTCTTTATATGACTACATCAAAGAGCGTCAGTATGATGTTCCGCATTTGCTTGTCCTTAAGGACATAGTTCAGCATGATGATGCTAGAGAGGTGACCATTGGTGAGGATGGTGTGTTGAGGATACAGGGCCGGATTTGCGTGCCCAATGTGGATGGGCTTCGAGAGTGCTCACAGCTCGCGATATTCCATTCATCGGGGTGCTGCGAAGATGTATCAAGATCTTAGACAACACTATTGGTGGCGGAGGATAAAGAAAGATATTGTGGAATTTGTAGCTTGGTGTCTCAATTGTCAGCAGGTAAAATATGAGTATCAGAGACCGGGTGGCTTGCATCAGCACATGGTTATTCATGAGTGGAAGAGGGAGAGGATCGCTATGGATTTTTTTACCGGACTCCCACGGACTTTGAAGAAATTCGAAGCTATTTGGGTGATTGTAGACAGGCTGACCAAGTCCGCGCACATCATTCCTATTTGTACTACTTATTCTTCCGAGCGGCTGGCAGAGTTATATATTTGGGAGATTGTTCGGTTGCATGGTGTCCCAGTTTCCATCATATCAGATCGGGGCACTCAGTTTACTTCTCAGTTTTGGAAGTCGGTTCAGTGAGAGTTGGGCACTCAGGTGCAGTTGAGCACAACTTTTCACCCTTAGAAAGACGGGCAGTCCGAGCGCACAATTCAGATATTGGAGGATATGTTACGCGCTTGTATTATTGATTTTGGAGGGTCATGGGATCAGTTTCTACCGCTTGCAAAGATTGACTACAACAACAGCTATCAGTCCAACATTCAGATAGCACTGTATGAGGCTTTGTATGGGAGATGGTGTAGATCTCCAGTTGGTTGGTTTGAGCCCGGCGAGGATAGACTATTTGGGATAGATTTGCTTCAGGATGCTTTGGATAAAGTGAAGTTAATTCAGGAAAGACTTCGCATGGCACAGTCGAGGCAGAAAAGCTATGCGGACCGGAAGGTTTGAGATGTATTCTACATGGTTGGTGAGAAGGTCCTACTGAAGGTTTTGCCCACGAAGGGTGTTATGAGATTCGGAAAAAAAGGAAAGTTGACTCCGCGATTTATTGGGCCTTTTGAGTTACTTAGGAGGATTGCGGAAGTGGCTTATGAGCTTGCCTTGCTACCCAGATTGTCGAGTGTGCATGCATTATTTGATGTTTCCATGCTCCGGTAGTATATTGGGGACCCATCACATGTTCTGGATTTCAGTACGGTTCAGTTGGAGGGTGATTTGACTTATGATATAGAGCCAGCAGCCATTTTGGAGCATTAGGTTTGGAAATTGAGATCAAAGGATGTTGCTTCGGTGAAGGTGCACTGGAGAGGTCGGCCCGTGGAGGAGGCTACCTGGGAGACCGAGCGCGAGATGCGGAGCACATATCCCCACCTATTTGAGGCTTCAGGTATGTTTCTTGACTCGTTTGAGGACGAGCGTTTATTTAAGTTGAGGAGGATATGACGACCCGACCCGTCGTCTCATGAGATACCGCCCCATTTCCCCCATTTTCTGCTTCTCTATGCTTCATTATCAGTTTCTTGAGCGATCGAGTTGGTTTGGATTGATTTTAGAAGGAAATGAGACAGTAAGTCTCTTTAAGAAAGGCTTAGTTTGGAAAAGTCAACTTGATGTTGACTTATGTGTTAGAGGGCTCGGATGTGATTTTCTGTGGTTTGGTTAGCTTCGGGGGATGATTTGTGACTTAGGAGTGTGATCTAAAGTGGTTTTGGAGGTCAGGTAGGATTAGGCTTGAATTGGCGAAGTTAGTATTTTAGGCGAAATTTTTATCCGAGGGTCGGAATGGAATTTTGAGAGTTGCAATAGCTTCGTTAGGTGATTTGGGACGTGTGTGCAAAATTTCAGGTCATTCGGAGGTGATTTGGTTGGGTTTTTGATCAAATGCGTGTTTTGGAAGTTTTAGAAGAGCTTAGGCTTGAACTCGATGTAATTTGATGGCTTTGGTGTTGTTTGAGGTGTTTTGATGATTGGAACAAGTTTGAATGATGTTATAGGATGTGTTGGTACTTTTGGTTGAGTGATTTCGGATGGTTAAGAGGAAGTTTTGGACTTGTGCAATTCAGAATTTGCTGCTGCTTCTGGTATTTTTGCTTCTGTGGAATTGGGACCGTAGAAGCGGTATCGCAGGAGCGAGGATAAAGCCGCAGAAGCGGAGTCGCAGGTGCGAAAGGGGATCCGCAAGTGCGAGTTTTGGGCTTGAAGCTATTTCCGTAGAAGCGGACAAGGAGCCGCATCTTCGAAATCGCAGATGCGAAGTTTTGGTCACATAAGCGATCCTTGGGGTTTTAGTAATTTCCACTGAAGCATAACATTGGCCGCAAAAGCAGAAGCGGTTTTGCCTGGGCAGTAATATTTAAGTTCATCTTCGCGAATTTGAAGGGTTTCTCATTTCTAACTTCGGACTTGGAGAAATGTGGGTGATTCTGAAGAGGGTTTTCGAGGAGCTTCGATAAGGTATGGATTTTTGGACCCAAAACACGATTCTATGGTGCAATTACATGGATTAAGATTGAAAACTTAAAAAATTAATGGACAAAAATGGTGGTTTAGGGCTTGAACTTAAGAGAGCAAAAAAAAGGGGATTTGAGGGGTCGTTTGGACTCCGATTTTGGTGTTCTTTATATGGATAGACTCGTGGGGAGATAAGGAACCCGTAGATGTGAAAATTTTTGATTTTTGAGAAGTGGGACCTGGTCTCGGGTTTTGCCAATTTCGGCATTTTTAATATTTTTCAATTGTTTTCGATTGGGTATTGTTCCTTTGGCCTATTGTGACGTATTCGTTGTGGTTTTGGTCATATTCGACGTGCGAGGAGGCCAATTTGAGAGGCAAGGGCAAAGCGAGCTAGAGTTTTGGCTGGCTTGAGGTGAGTAATGAATGTAAATGATGTCCTGAGGGTTTGAAACCCCGGATTTGCACATCGTAATGATATGTTGAGGTGAGACACGCGCTTGATGATGAGCGCGGGGTCGTTACTATTGGGGATTTTGACTGGGCCCGTCCCGAGTGATGTTTTTACCATGTATTTGATTGAAACTTACTTGATGTCATCATTATTTGGATAAATTGTCATATTTGAGCTTCGTGCCAACGGTTTGGACCCTTCAGGGGTTGTTATTTATGTTTCCTCACTATTTTGACGTAATACTTGGACTTAGCCCTATTGTTAAAAAAACTGTTTTGCAAACTCAGCCACTTTTACTCAAATTTGAAACTTAAATAATATTTGTAACGATGTTTTGGGCTGATAACAACTATTTTGTGATTGCCGAGGGCTTATGTGATTCTAGACTGAGTATGGGATCGGGCTGCGTGCTGCAGCAATATTATATTGATATTGATATGAGGCCAATGACCTAGTTGATGCCACGAGATGGATTGATATTGCGCTTGGGCCGTAAGGGGCCCCTCCCGGAATCTGCACACCCCCAGTGAGCACCGTCGATGATAAATAAATGGAGTGGGCTGCACGCCGCAGCGGGTACTAGAGAGTACTGTACTATGTGTTGCATTTCTTATTTACTGTCATTTATTTATTTATTTGTTGCAGCATTTCCGTAATTTGTTTTCACTAGTTTACTGATTTTATACTACTTCGTTTAAATTGTTGTATTTATAGATTACTATGTGTCTATACAGGATTTCTTATTCTTAGCCTTTATTTATGTTTATTACTCATTGGGTCGGAGTACTCACATTACTCCCTGCACCTTGCATGCAGATCTAGGTTCATCTGAGACTGTTGAGGACTTCCAGTTGGCCAGCACATATACGGGAGCATCAAGGTAGCTGCATGACGTCCGCAGTCCTGATCATCCCTTTATCTTATTGCTTTATTTCCGTACTTCTTTAGAACGAAATGTAGTAGGTTGACACTCATGTATTAGAGGCTTAGACTTGTGACACCGGATTCTTCTGGCTATGTAGTAGTATTGTCAATTGGGATTCCGCATGGTTTAACTCTATCTCAGATTTCCAGTATTATGACTTAGTAATTTGTCTGTGTTAATTAATTATGAACTGTATAGAAATAGTTAAGGTTGTTAAATTGGTCGGGCTTGCCTAGCAGTGTGCTGGACGCCATCACAACCGGGGTTGGGGACGTGACAAAATTTTATAGATAAAATATTCCAACTCCATTCAATTCGGTTCAAATAGAAAAAAGGTGAAATTTTGCCCCTAAACTACAATTTTGTCCTTTGTCAAAAAAAAAAAAAAAAAAAACCGGGTCAATCAATATCCCAAAAATTTGAAAGTAATGAAATTAGGCATCTAGTCATTTACAAATCTAGGACAAAATATATGTTTGTTTTTCTTAAATAATGATTTTGGAAAATTGATCGTAGTGTTTTTTGCAACCTAAAATTTAAAAGAAAATGACATTTCTCCATAAAGTAAACTTACTTTGGTGCTACGAAATGTTTACACATTTTAAAAAGAATACCAAATTATCTACTAAATTTTCTTCTAATCTTAGTTGTTAGTGCATAATATCTTTTCTTTTTTACACTTTGAGTAACATGCTTTTAAATTTTAGATATGGTCGATTTTGTAGCAAATAAAATTAAGAGGATTTCTATTTATACTTTGCAAAAAAGGCTATTGTACTTTATTTGTGAAATTAATCATTTTTTTCTTCTTCGTGAAAAGAAATCATGTTCAATTAGACAAATATATCACAGTTCAAGAGATAAATATGTCACATAAATTGGGAAAGATAAAATTATAATTAAATTATAAAGTTAAGTTTTAATCAATGATAATTCTTTTCTGCATTAATATACACAACTATAAAAGTATGAAACTACAAAGTGAAATATAGATTAAAAAATAGATCAACTTTTTACTCTTCCAAGATTAATTTTTATATGACATAAAATTATAATTAAATTATTATTGTAATAAATAATTCTTAAATAAGTAAAAATCTTGCCTAGAAGTTCATACCTCTCATCTGAAAGTTTAAACATCTTATCCATTTATACTATGTGTTTCGTTTTATGATGATGGGTCATTCACAATGTTACACCCCATATTTTCGTATGTTAAAGTACGCCATAAGTAAATTGGTAAAATAAGAGATTACATTCTGTATTTTTGTATGTTAAAGTTTTATTATAAGCTAATCGACACAAGAATGAGACTATTTTATCAGCATTATGCTATTTCAAACAAGTGATGAATAAATTCGTGAAGTTGAGAGGGGAAGCAAGTCAAAGGAAATCAATTTCACCCAAGTTTGACATGTTGGGATAAAATATGGCCCGAGCTAAAATACTCGTATTTATGGACTAGTGACATATAAGGTGGCACATGTGACATGACTGTAATAGTAAGATGTATAAGCTATGTTAAAAGTGAGTAGTATTTTAAGCAAGTGGAGATAACTCTTAATTATGTGGCTATATTGGTTAATTATTGGGTAATGGGACATTACCTAGTTAATTAATAAATTGTGGTTGTCTTTGAATAAAGACTAAGGTTTTTTGGATAAGCCTTAAGCTTAACGTGACATCCCCCCCCCCCCCCAAATTCCTAGATTATGACTTTTATTTTATGATAAAAAGGTGGCACATTTTTGATATATTATGTATCTTAGTCATTGCATATGATGCCCAACCATTTAAAGCTTAAACTATCTAATTCCAAAAGAAGCTTATATTAAAAAAGGCTATGGACGACACAAATCAGAAAGTTACTCAAGATTGGAAAAAGTTAACTTCGATATAGTTATAGTTATGCACTAACAATGTCTCGAACACTTATTAATATGATGGAGGAATCTTTCCATATTTAAAGATTTGAGCTGGACAAGGGATCATATGAGACTTGCTAAGATTCCTTTTCCTATACCACAATAAATTTATACCAAACTTTGTAAGGTAATAGAAACAGGAATTGTGATTCTAATAGAGCACGGTACAATCTTTCTCAAGAATATTACATGGATTTTTCACTACTTCAATTCACCGCTACGTGTTTTATCGCAATTGACGTGTGTTAGAAGGATTATCAAGAGAATCAACTCAAGTATATTAAGGCTATCCCTTCTTTCTTTTGGCATGATCTATACGACACAAGCGAAACGAGAAAAAACACAACTTCCATAAATGATTCTATTCATAGAAGTATTAGAGGTGCATATGTTCTTGAATTTCCATGTGTCATGTTATTCTATCATCTGTTCATGGGTCTCAAAAAAATATGTAAGTTTAAATAAAAAGTTTACTTCATGATATTACTCGAAGACATAATGGTCTTATGATATTTCAAGAGATTTTAGTGACATACTTCTCATGCATTGCATTCATGTACATTGACCAATGACCAGATGGCGTTATATGCACGTATATATGTATATAGGATATCGGAAAAAGTTATGAAGTTTTTTGCGCACCACCACCTGATCAGTTGGTATACGGTGATGATTTGCCCACAGTAGCCGAGATGATATGATAGGATGCCCTCAGAGGCTTGATGATGTTATGACTGCATATACCCATGCATGATATGGCATTATACTCATATGCACGATATTATAGTATAATGATTCACAATGTTATTCAGATATACATGTTGAGTCTTTTACTCCATGTTTCTTTCATGTCTACTAGTTACTGATTTTCATTCCTTACATGCTCGGTACATTATTTGTACTGACGTTCCTTTTTCCTGCGGACGATGCTTTTCATGCCCGCAGGTCCTGATAGATAGGTCGAGAGTCCTCCAAGTAGGTTATCAGCTCAGCGGAAGGGGTTGGTCCACTCCATTTGCTTCGGAATTGCTTCTTTGCTCAGTATGATTAGTACATGTATTGATTGGTATGCTTGACCCTATCCCGACCTTTATAATATTATGTATTCTTAGAGGATTATAGATAGATGTTATATATACGGATACTTGTATGGCCTTGTCGGCCTATATTTCGATTATATAAAGAATCATGCCGGCCTTACTTCATATGTATAAGTTTGAACTCCCTCATGCTTTACTCAGGTTTATTTACCTATGATAGAATGATATGAAAGATACGTTACGATGGTACTCGGTTGAGTAAGGTACCGGATGCCCGTCGTGGCCCATTGGTTTAGGTCATGACAAAAGTAGTATCAAAGCAGTTCTGTCCTAGAGAGCCTACAAGTTGTGTCTAGTAGCGTCTTGTTTATGGGTGTGTCATGCACCGCACTTATAAGCAAGAGGCTACAGGGAATTTAGGAATGTCATTCTTTCTTGTTACTCTAGATCGTGCGGTAGAGCTCAGTTGTAAGAACTCAATTCCCTAAACTCTATCTTGTTCATAATACGACGATGCCTGTATCCAGAAAGACGGTTGGTAAGAGATATAGTCATGGAAGAGTTGAGTCAGAGGAACTAGATTTTGCGTCATGCTTACGACAGATAAATATGAGGTATTTACTAGATCATGTGTATACTAAGATGTGTAAGCTTCTTGATAAGGATACCTAAGGTTAGAATGCCTATAGATTGTTATGGTAAAAAGGAATAAGAGAATCAAAAGGTAGACACAAGTTTCAGCAAGTAAAAGAAGGGTACGAGGTACCCAGTTAATAAAGATTAACAGTATTTACAATTCAAGCTGAGAAATATTATCATTTTTAGTTACCTTCAGTTGTAATAGAGGTATGTATAATTGGCCACACCCATCTTATTTATACCCTATGGAAGCTAACAGGTACAGTTTAAGAGAAGGACATGATATCAAGATCCGGCTGGGGTTAGAGTAACCAAAAATGGTGAATGGATTGTTTGTGTTAGTTGACATTTTCAAAGGATATTGAAAATGTGCTAATAGATCTCCTTTTGAGACACCTAGAGGGTGCATTCTAAAATAGTACATCTATATATGAGTACTACAAAGATAGGCACTAGAAGCCTTGAAAGGATAAATATTACCTTCGTATGACTCCCGTCCGTAGTGTGAGCACATGATTTTTGCCCTATATAAGAATTACTCCCAAAAATTCAAAATAAAATAGTTTTGTGTTGTGTGTGATTTTTGTGGATTTTTGTGTTATTTTTCTTTTATTGTTTGTATTTATATGTGCATGTTTATTTGTTTAAATTAGTATAAAATACAAAAATATATTGCATTGGCATCCTTTCGGTTTAGTTGTACAATTAAGAGTAATTAAATTATTTTACAAAAATGAAAAAAAAATACAAGAATAATGTAATTCGCATTTTAGTGTTTAATGTCAAAATTGTGTGATTTTATTTTAATTTATTATTTTATTATGTGTGATAATTATTATTAAGCACTAATTAGTATTTGTGAGTTAATTGAGGTTTTATAATTTGCATTAGGATTTTTAGTTTAAATTTAAAATTAATTAGAGAGAAAATTGAAGAAAAGAAAACATAAAAATAGTTTGGGAGTAAATAAAGAAAGAGGGAGTCAAATTTGGGCCAAATACCCAGCCCAAACCAAAATCAGCCAAATACACACCCAAAACCGGCCCAGGCTCGTCCCTGATCCAACCCGTCTCTACAGCCCACCAAATGACGTCGTTTGGTTCCGTTTGATCCAAGCCATTGGACTAAATTGATCCAACAGCTCACTCTATCGCCCATCAACTAAACCCGTTTTACCCAGGTCAACCCAGTCCTCCATTTAAGCTCAAACGGCACCGTTTCATTTAAGACATAGATATTGTTTGATCTAACGGCCAGGATCAAATCCTCACCCCACTATATATTCCTAAAACAAACCCCACCCCCTATAGCCAAACCCCACCCATCGTCTTTCTTAGAGACTCAAACGAGTCCCCTTTAATGCCACCGTAGATCACCGCCCTCCGCAACCGGAAATCGCCTCACGGCGGTTCCAGTGGCCCAATCGCCCTTTTTTTTACACCCTAAGATCCCCTCAACCTCCTCATTCCAACCATAATAACAGCTAACCCCGAATCCCTGTGGATCTCTTCGAATATTCGATCAAAGATCAATTAGAAACCCAAACTCATCCAATAGCCACCAAACTTACACCCTTTGACCCCTGGACCTCCCTCACCACTAGAACGCCACTAGTCCCCCTCGAATAAACCCACGAGTCGTCAAATAATGATTTTGAGCCAAGAACCCTAGCCGCCGCCACATGACCCCCAGTGGCGGTGCCAACCCCAAACCTCCCCTAAGTCACACCCTGTGACCATTCAACCTCCCTCATTCCCAAACCACCCCTAGTTTCCTTCGAATCAAGCCGGAATCAGTCGAATCTTAAATCGACTGAAGAACCCTAGAGGTGCCAAAAACTGAACATGTCCGAGATTAGGGAAAATTTGAGGTTTTAATCGACTTTAGTCGAGTGTTCTCAGTCGAGAACACTTGATTAAAGTCCATTTAACCTTAAAGAATTCGAGTCGAGGAGTCGATTAAAACAGATTGGAGCTAGGTCTAATTTCTGAGGTATTTCTTCTTTCTTTCTTTTTAGTTTTGTTTGTTTTTGTTGTAGTTATTATTTGTCAGATTGAGTTTCATTATTTTGCTGTCAATTACTTCTTCCTTCTCCTACGGACCCTTTTTCTGGTCCAATTTTTCATCTTTAATTTGGTAGTATATCTTATAGGCTGCTGAATATGCTTGTTATTTAGTTTGATCTTAAAAGTCAATGTCAATAAGGCCTGGTATAAGCCATGATTACTCCTGTAATTGTTTGCTATTTGGTTCAAATGGTGTCATTTTGTTTATTGTTTGGTTCCTTGCTCTTTGTTGTTCGTCATATAAATTCAGTTTGTTTTTCGATTCAGTTAATTGTGATTCATGTTGTTTCAGTTTGTTCTCAGTCTGTCTAGCATATTGTTAATGTTCATCCATTTTGTCTAAGGTGAATTGTGATTTTATTTCCAATATAGTTGGTTTAATCCCTGCATCTGTGGAAACCAATACTCAGTAATTCAATGTGTGTTCCCCTGAATCATTGGTTTTTATTATGATAATATTTGGTTTAAACTGAGTTTCTAGTTTGAATTGGTAATTGATTCTCGTAGGCTTTCTTGGTTATAGCTGATAGGGTACCGATTATAGGGGTTTAGGACAGTAGATTTCAGCAGTTTAAGGGGTAATTTGGGGAAATGGATTACATTGAATAATTGACTAAAGGCTGCTGAATAATTAAAATCTATTAGTGGACTGAATAGGGATATTTGTGGGATTGAATAGTTGATAGACAACTAATAGTGGAGACAACTTTCCGATTTTAAGGCATAAGATAGGATAGTTAATGGTCCACTCAATGCTTAAAATCAGGAGGAGAGGTCTGTTTTTTGGATATAAAGAAGAACACTTTGGACAGAATAAAGGGGACTATTTTTTTAGAGAGAGCAAATTGTATTCTGGGGGTTCTTTTTGGTCCTGAAAAATTAGTTGGAGAGAAAACATTTTAAGCTAGATCTTCTTTAGGTAATCGGAGAGTTTTGAAAACACTTAAAAAAATATTGGAGAGTCAGCCAGGTCTTAAGGATCAGATTTGAGAGTGTTTAGGCTTGAAAAGAATAGAGAGAAATATTTAGAAGTCTCATTGTTTCATTAAAGTGATTTTCCTGCTTCAGTGATTTCATTTTTCTGATTCAAATACCCCAGGTTGATCTTAAGTGATGTTGAGTCCATTTGAATTGGTTTCTGCTTGAACTTTATGTTTGTTGAGAGTTTCAAGTGGTCCTGGATGCCTTCTTTGAGTTTACTTGGTTTGTTTTGGCATTGCTGTGGTTCAATCTCCCGGGTTTTGTTTGGTTCTTGGGTCATTTAATCGCTCATGGGTTGAATTTGTTGTGCTGGTTGCTGTCACACCTCCTTTTACCGAGGAAATATCAGCCTTTAATACACCCGGGAAGAGATATAGTAATAAAGGAGTTTTTTCCAATTTAAGGATAATCGAAACGGGATTTATTTTATTTAAAATTCAGAGTCGCCACTTGGGAGATTTATGGTGTCCCAAGTCACTGGTTCGAATCCCGAATCACTGTTTAACGGTCGCGAACCAGAAATCCGGGTAAGGAATTCTGTTAACCCGGGAAAAGGTGTTAGGCATTCCCGAGTTCCGTGGTTCTAGCACGGTCGCTCAACTGTTATATTTGGCTAAAATTTAATTTTTTTGTACATGTTACTTTACTTGTGCAATTTTAAAAATTAATTACCGTTTTTTGTCAATTATTTTTATTTAGGAAAGTGAACGTCGTTTAAGAACATGTTTTCGGATCACGTCACATGAAATGCACCCGGATCCTTGACACATTCTTATTCGACATTTTCGGATTTGGATTTGGGTTGCATGAAATGCACACCCGTATTAGGAAAGTAATATTATTAAAAATCGCGCCTAAAGTGGCTAACGTGTTGTTATCTTTGGGAAGGCCGTGAAATTTGCTAAACGGCCCGTCCCGAATCTCTAAGTATTTTTTTAATTAAGTAATTAATGAGGGCCCCGTAATTTGTATATGGTTTGGCGAGGCTCGTATCATTGTATTTTAAATGTTAAACCTAGATCGTGCTATGTTTTCTATCATTGTTTTTTCCCTAATCGTAATAACTATTTAGTGCAGTTTTGTTGTGTATTTCATTCACATCCAGGCCACTATATGTTTTGGGCCTGGAATTCGGACTAATTTAAAGGAAGTGCACAAAAGTGCACAAGGCTAATTAAAAGCCTAGTCCATAATTATGAACTCAAATCTCATGGGCTTAGAAGCTTTCCCGGTTGAATCTAGCTTCTTCTGCCAGACCATGCCCAAAGTGTTAACCAAATTCAAAATAATTTCAAACATTCTCTATCAAATTAGTTGTATATATGCACATGAATATTACCACTTCAGTATCAGTTTTTAACTAAAATTTAATTTCGATTTTCTATTCATCTATCAATGTTTGGCTATCAAATTGTATCAGTCTGATTGTATTAAGAGATATGTGTTCATTCAGGTTCAGATCTATCTGATTTTACTTGTTAATTTGGAATGGCTAAACTAGTTGTACAATTGACATGTTTTGATTAAATCCTGAATTTTATTCGTATTTGATTCGTGTTTCATATCAGGTTTTTAACTTAACACGAATTTTAAAACTAATTTAATACCTCAGAATCATAAACAAAAATGTAAATCTAACTACTTCATATTTTTTCAACTACTAATTCATGATTTAACTAATAGAAGTACTACGTTTCTATTTTAAAAAATAGACGAAAATTTACAAGTAAATTCTGGATTTTAACGATTCTTAAACCTGTGACCTAAGTGATCACTTTAACTGATCTACTTAGTATTATCATCTAAATTAACGATTCTACAGTATCATTAATTTCAGTTCAGAGTTTACCTAGTCCAAGTCTATAATATGCAATAAAGTCCTAATGAATTACATAGATCTAAGTATTATAAATCTATAACATGAACAAAAATCGAAATAACAGAAGACTAATGAATATTTTCATTCTTCAAAGCTTCAATTACATCCTCGAAAGTCAGGAATGTACCTGGTCAGATTGAGAGAAAATTCGATGAGTTCTAAGGTTGTAAGGAAGAAGAAGATCAGCCAAAAGATAGGAATCCAAGTGATAACAGCAATAACACCACAATATCACAGCAACAGACTTAAATTCACGATAGAAAACCAATAGCTTCAACCAAACAATGCAAAACAGTGATCGAAAATACCAGGATTCAAGAATTCTTCACTCGAATTGCAATTAAACCAATGGAACAGTAATTGAAAACAATTTTTTATGTATTTTCAGACTTCTCTCGCTCCTCAACCTCTCAAACTTTCCAATTTTTTCCAGGACTTAATTTTTCGAACCCCCAAAATTCTCAACCTCTTTAATTGTGGCCTAAGGAGGCCTATTTATAGAGCAATATGGGAGGGAAATTTGAAATTAATATTCAGATTTCCCACCCCTATTCTTTCCAATTATTTTCAGTTTAGTCTACACAATTTACCCGTGAATGCACTAGAACCCCTGCTAGAAGGTTCTAGTGGCATCCACATTATTCTAATTATCCCTAAATATCTTTATTACCCTCACTTGCTATTAATTTCTACTGATTTACCCTTTTAGTATACCTAAGGTACCCTTTATTGTTCAACTAATTACATAAGAACCAGGCAGCTTTGCATTTTATACCCCTACCCCTTTTGTTTAATTACATAATACCATTTATCCCTTCACTTTTAACCCCTGTATTTTATTCTTATTTACCCGACCAAACCTTAAATCAATTAGACCTTTAGAGGTCAAAGTCAAAATTGGATTTCACAAATAGCCACAACTAAGCAGTCTTTCAATCATAGTCAATTTAAGACTAATTAACAAAGCCTAAGTTGCAGAAATAACCAACATTTATACAATCTTACAGACATAGCCCTAATTACGACTAATTACCCACTTAACCCTTTAATTAATCAGAAATTTAGAAAGGTCAAAAGTCAAAACTGCATTGCAATGATAACCAGCATTAGGCAGTCTTACAAACATAGCCATATTATGATTAAATATTCGATTAACAGGACTCAGAGGAACAAATTGAATATAGATTGAATCCATTAACAGAACATTCAATCAAGAATTAGATCTATCAAGTAAGAACCCTAAGTGGCTACAAAGCATGTGATTTTAACTAGTGACTTAATCAGAAAAGAGAACATATAGCATGTGAACCCATAGTTGATTTCATGTACAAACAAAATAATTTAAGCATGCAACAGATTTTATGTGATACTCAGGATGACAAGAAATAGTCGAAGAGAAGACAATCAAGAAAAAGTAACACAGTAGAGAAAATTAGGGTTTTTTGGGATACTTAGCTTTTCCATGTGTTTTTCCTTTTCCTTTTCTTTCTTTCTTTCTTCTTTCTTCTTTTTCTTCATTTTTCTTTCTTTGTTCTTGATTTTCCGGTCATCAGGAGCCCATAAGCCTTTTCTTGGCTGTTGGATTTTCAAACAGACTCTTCGAGTCTTCTTTTTTTTTTTTTGTAAAAAGATCTTAGTTGAGAGGCTAGGGTTTGATGGGGGTAATTTTTGAGTTAAGTGTATCCGCCGGAGTAGGGTTCCGGCGGGATACTTTTCAATATTCGACGAGTTTGGGTCTGATTCGAGGGAAAGTAGGTAGATAGGGTGAAAGAGGGGACGAAGGAGGTCATGGGTTGTTCGTGGTGTTTCGATCAGGACTGGTAGTGTTCTATCGCCGGTGAAGTTCAGGCGATATAGAGAGAAACCTAGGGCGGCTAGGGTTTTCACTTTAGAGACGAAGGATGTGGAATGAATGTGTATGTATGGTTTTGTATATTTAAAAACTCTGATTGATCTGAGACCGTTGGATTAAATGTACCAACGGCTCAGATTCAATCAACCTAGGAACGACGTCGTACTTATTAAGTGGTCATTTAATTGTGACCATTGGATGCATGATATCAACGGCTTAGATTGATTTTAATACACGACGTCGTTTTATTTAAACGATGGCCATCACTCCTGACCGTTTGATCAAAGCTTTCAACGGTCCAGATCTGCTCACTTAGAACGGTGTCGTTTGGGTTATGTATATACAGACCGGCTGATTTTAATTTGGGCCTGGTCTTATGTATTGTATTGATTGGGCTACTGCAATATGTTATTTGGCCCAATTTTTTTGTATATTGCATTTTGTATTTATACATTATATTTTCTTAATATTTTTTGTATTATATATTTTTTATTTATTTTCTTTTCTGTATTTTTGTATTACTCCTGTATTTATTATTTCTTGGTATTTTTCTTTTAATTTTCTGACTTTTGTAAAATAAAAGAGTAATTAATTTTTATTTTTGGTATTTTCTAATTAATCCAAAAAAATGGTATTTTGTTTTGATTTTCTTTGCTTTGTTTTCCAAAAAAAAACACATACTGGTATTTCCACACAATTATCAACGACTTTCACACAATAATTATTTCTATATATTTTTTGGAATAATTTGCTTGGGGCAAAAATCACGTGCTCACAGTTGTTGTAAATTGTTCCATTGCTGTTGCTTGTTATCTTCTGTTGGTGATCATTCTTCTCCTTCATTGTATCTCATTTCCAGGTACTTATCATGAAAACTCAGTACTATGTAGATCTTTTGTTGGAGAAATGAAATGAGATTAAAGCTAAACATCTGCTGTTGGCTTGCAATCCTAGTTATTCTGTCACATTTAGATATAATTTTGTAGTTTGATATTTTGCTCCTTGTAATCAAATTGTAATAACTTTGAATTGTCTAAATTCGTGACTGCTAAACTGCAACTTCATAATTGAAACTAGCCTTATATCAATTTCAGCATGCTATTTTATATTAGTTAGTTTGTGTTAACTTGAATCATGGAGTTTAGTAATCCCATATTGAATCCCATGTGGACTTGAAGTTTGAGATAGGTTGAATGTCTACTGAAAGTAAAGTTGAGATAGTAGATTGTAGATTTGCTCAAGTTTTTATCACGTTTAAAATAGGCAGCAGATTTCTTATGTGTATACTCGTATCATAATCATTATTGAATATGTTGGTTAGATATTATATTTAAAGGTGAGCCACAGTATATTGATTCACGAATAAGTCATGTTCCAGTTCAAATCTTTACTGTCACAATTGCACAAGTTAGAACTAATTGATTAGGCAAATCACGTGTATTAGGCATTCTAAAAATATAAAAGGAAAACAAAGACAAAATCCATAGTCTGTTTGCTGCTTTTAACAATAAATCCATTCATCAGTCTATTGATGTGGACTTGTCTTGAAGGTTTAAGTTTATAGTTAAAATAGTATAAGTTTGGGCTTTCGAGTTAGGTAGCGGGTTTCAAATTAAAAGGTTCCCCCTTTTTGTTTGAATCCAGACTCGAACTTGAAGCCCAATTTTATAAATTAAAGTAATTAGGCCTTTTCTTTATTTCTTTTAGAGATAAAATAAATAGAAAAATCATAGTCGGTCTAGGATATCCTTAAATAAAAAATGAGACGAGCCTCGCCGAATAAAACGCACAAACTGCGGGGCACTCATAAATGCACACTAATATACTTAGATATCGGGATGGGCCGTTTAGCGAATTTCACGGCCTTTCCCAAAACAATAATGCGCTAGCATCTTTAGGCGTGCATTTTAATAATTTATTTTCTTAAATTCAGTTGCACATTTATGTGACCCAAATCCAAATCTCGACGAAGTCAAAATATGTCAATAGCCACGGGTACATTGATGTGACGTAGTTCGAGATGTATTTTCACGACGTCGCAATTCTTATTAAAAAATAATAATAAAGCGGTAAATAGTCTTCAAATTGCACTATAGGATAACATGTATTAAATTAGATTTTAAGACATTTATAACAGTTTAAGCGACCATTCTAGAACCACGGGATCCGGGGGTTCCTTACACCTTCCCTCGGGTCAACAGAATTCCTTACTTAGAATTTCTGGTTCGCAGACTTCATTTGGAAAGTCGAAAATTTCCTCGATTAGGGATTCAAGATAAACCGGTGACTTGGGACACCAAAAGCCAAACCTTTCCCAAGTGGCAACTCTGAAATAAATAAATAATCCCATTTCGAATAATGTCACTTTAAATGGAAAAACTCCCTCGCACATTTATCCCTCGGGGTAGGTGCGCAAAAAGGAGGTATGACAGCTCTGGCGACTCTGCTGGGGAACAAAACCCAGAACATTTTGTTCAGGGTTCAGAATTCGAGCTTAGATAAATTGTTGTATTTGGTTATATCTGATTTTTCTATATGTTTCATGCTTAATGTGCTTACCGCTTTGATATTATCTGAATTGTATATAAACTGTGCCGAAACCCTTCTCTTCTCACCTCCGGGGATGTTGCTTACTGGTTGAGACTCCCTATTCTGTTAGTGTCTTACCCTGAAATAAGAAAGAGGTCGGACAAGTTACAAAGTCGGACGATCCCGCGGGTCCCCGGTACGTAGCCCCCCATCGACTCGAGTTGTCCGCTCGGGTACACGGTCTAGAACACATACCTAGGTTTTGAACCTAGAATAACTTGACTTCATGCCGGATCCATAGTAGGAACGCTTATTTGCATCACGTTACATTTGACTTAGGGGACTCAATACAGGGGTTGGGTCCGTCTAGGACAGGTAACCTGAAATGAAAAAGGACCATCCTGCTGCATCCTGTTTGTTTTACGCATTTATTTTCTTCAGACTTGCATGCTGACCGGCTTTTAAATATTGAAAAAAAGAGAAGAGAAATAGTAGTACAGAGAGTTAATAGCATACCGATGCCCAAATACTGTCGGAACCAAAATTTTGAGAAAATTGAAAAAAAAATATTTTATCATTTTAAAATAGCAAAAAAAAACAACAAAAAAAGAGCCTTCATTTTGTTCTTCTTGCTTTCAAATTATTTGGTCAAAGTATACGTTTTACCACCGAACTACGCCAGTTTGATTCTCGCAGGGTGTGGGATACGTAGGCAACCCTCATCGGGTCCAACTTTCCCCTTCTATAAAAATCGCCAAAAATGTCAAAATTAATACTTTCGTCATAAATAAGTCAGGTGATACCGCTTTTGTCAAAAATAGCCGAATGTTCCCGAAAGGGATGCCGGAAGGCTAACTTTGCGTAAGCGGCCACCGTTGGTCATTTTTTTTAGGTTTTTGCCGGTTAGCCCACGTAGCCTTAAAATATTCGTCCCCGAAGTGCTGAAAGGTTGTGTTCGAAAAAATCGAGTCTTTCATTTTAAATTTGAAAAAAAGAGAAAATAGATAGTTTTCTTTCGGGTCAAATAAACTCTGCTGTTTGATTAATCACATTAAGAAATGTGCAGAATGAGCACGAGTCAGAATTTATCCGAAGCTATTATAAACAAGATGAAGTTGGAATTACATATTTGGTGGGTTGACTTGGGCAAATCAGGACAAGACATGGTTAAATCATATTTGGGAGGCCTTACTGGGTTGCTGAAAATTAATCCGAGAGGGGATATCATAAGAGCGCTTATTCCATTCTGGGACCCGATACACAATGTATTTCACTTCTCAGATTTTGAGCTTACCCCGACATTGGAAGAGATAGCTGGATATATCGGGGATCCCAAGGTTCCATTGAGAAAGCAGTACTTGATATCTCCGAGGGCCATAGCCGTCCACAAGTTCTTAGACTCTTTGAAGATACGAAGAGCTGTCCATAACCCGGATTTGGCAAACGGTTTTTGTGCTTTGTCATTCATATATGACAGATATGGTCATATAGGAGGATTCAATAATCCAAAAAACAAAATCTGTAGAAAGGGAAACCGCCTGAAATGGGAGGAACACAGGTGTTTCGCGTCTATGGTGGCCTTTCTAGGAGTTCTGGTGTTCCCTAGAAAAGATAGAAAAATTGATATACGAGTAGCCAGGGTCGTCAGTACTTTGCTTACTCAAGAAAACAACACTCTTGCACCAATGATAGTAGCCGACATCTTCTGCGCTCTTACCACTTGCAAAGCCGGGGATGACTTTTTCGAGGGTTGTAATGTATTGCTGCAAATATAGATAGTTGAACACTTGTGCCATCGCCCTCAATTTATGATCTACGGGTCGTCAGAGAAGACATATATAGAAGAGTTTTCTACAAGAATCGACGAATTTTGTTTGCCAGAAGGGGTCACCGAATGGGTAACACGTCTGCGTTCTGTCTCCGCACGCCAAATAGAGTGGACATTCAGGTGGTTATCTGTAGACGAAATCATATACATGTCAGCCACAGGGTCTCATTTTTTGCTGATGGGACTTAAAAGTATCGAACAGTATGCCCTATACCGAGCATTGAGACAGTTGGGAAGATGCCAGATAATCCCAAAGAATGACGATCTTAGCAGACAGGTAGTCGAAATTGGGCCTAACGATCAATTCCCTGAAGTAGTAGTTCGCAAAATTTGGAATGAATGTCAGTACTTAAAAGCAGACATTTGCGTACGAGATCGGGCCAAAGGAGAAGTATTGTCGGGATACCCTGCTTGGTACAAGAGAGATCGTGAGTCCGAGAGGCCAGCAAAAAAACCTCACCTCCAAGATTTTGCTGAGTCATCACGAGAACAATGGACCTGGTTGGCTAAAGAAAATGAGTACAGGGCCAAGATGGAAAAAATAGAGAAGCAAATCCAAGACCTTAAGTTTAAGAACAGTGTGCAAGCAGCAGTCAATGAGGGGGACAAAAAGAAGCTGGCTCAAGAAAATGAAGCCCTGAGAGCACAAATCCAACAGATGAGGGTAGATGCTGACAAGCAACAAAGGATTTGGTCGGATGAACGGTTGATAAAGGGTTTGAAAAGGGAAATCGTTGAATGCCAGGACAAGCTGAAGAAATTCGAGGTTATCATAGCGGGACTCCGGGCACAGTGGGCAAAAAGAACAGAAGAACGCGCCCATTACTTGCAGCAATTGAAGAGGGATTATGAAAAAATCATTGTCCATCTGAAAAGAAAGGTGGCCACCCTTGAAGACGAAGCAGCCAAGCAAGCCGGAGCTTTTGTGACCGAAAGCGGACACTGCTATGACTTATTTGCTCGAAGGGAAGCAGAAATACAGCAGCTGCAGAATTAGCATCTTCAGGATTCTCAGATTTTGGAAGCCCGTAATTAATGATCAGATAAGGCGCATGCTCATAGAAAAGGGTCGAACCAGGGACATGATTGAAACCATTGCCAACACCATTGTTAAGAAATGCCAAGTGTGTGAGGACATGACCCGTACTATCTTCTTCTCATCAGTAATGATTTTTGTCAAGAGGATAATGTATGAATTGGAACAATTGAAAAGGGATCTTGCACCCAAGCCCGCGGCGAGGCCGAACGATGCCCTGCGGGCGCCACAATTTGAAGCTTTAATGTACTCGTAGCTCGAGTCTGTATTTTCTTTTTTCTGGAGTCTGTTGTCTGTTAGAGTCCATTTTCCTTTTGGTACAAGAGTTTGTTAGCAGTGTTTGGGTTTGTATTTTGTTTTAAGTTTGTTGTTTCCCTTTCAAAATTTCTAGTTGGTAATAAAATGTTTTATTAATAAAATGGAAAATTCCCAGAAAAATTGTTTCTTTATTCTTTGCACTCATTTTTTGCGAACTACGCTTGGTCTGATTCGTGCGGGGTCATGATACGTAAGAAATCTTCATCAGATTCGACTGTAACCCTAAATAAAGGATATAAATAAAAAGAAATAGGAAAAATCATAAAGAAAGGCCGGAATGACGCATGCAACCGTTGCAAAAATGTAGAAATCCATTTAACTGTATAGGTGCATCACATCCCAATATGATATTACCTATATATTATTTGCCTCAAATTAACCGCTTGTCGCTATCTCCAGGTTCTATAGAAAGGTGGTTGGTTTTGTGGTAATCTGGCCTCACATTCATATTTTATGAGGTTAAAAGGAAGTGTTCAGCCATCCTTCACAAGGTCAAAAGAAAGTGTTCATACATATTTCACGAGGTCAAAGGGAAGTGTGGAAATGTCTTCAGAAATTCCCCTACCAACGATTCCCATTTCGGAGGAAAGTTTAATTTCAGCCGTCCCAACTTCTGAGTCAGCAAATGCTGAGGAGAATAGAATTATGCGTCTCCGTATAATAGAAAAGTGGGACGCTTGGAACAATGGAAGAGAACTACCGACTGCGATCCCTGGATTCCCTGAGCTGTTTTCTAGGGCAAGTGGGACTTCTAACGTCCCCATAAGTTATCCAACTACCCCGTTTGGGCATCCTACCATTTCAGCTCACTTCACCATATCACTTTCTGAGTATTACCCCCAGGTGTCGGCGATAGGTGCGGCTTCAAACATATTCACCGCACCACTTTGTTCAGCCACGACACAACCTACTTTACCCAAGCCCAACTTCGACTCCTCTTCATTCTCATTTCAAGCACCATCTTTTTCATTGGAACCTACCCGGTTTACCACCAATTCTTATCCTCAGCCGCCTCGAGACGAGCTTACACCAGGGCAAGATCAAACTCCCAAAGCACCCGAGCAGGATGAGATGTCCAAAAGAATGAGGAGTCTTGAGCAAAGTTTAAAAAATATACAACGCTTAAGTGGGCGGAAAAGTGTGTCCTATACTGATTTGTGCATGTTCCCCCATGTGCATTTGCCATTGGGATTAAAATCCCCAAAGTTTGAGAAGTACGATGGGCATGGTGATACTATCACTCATCTCAAGAGGTACTGCAACCAGTTGCGAGGAGCTGGCGGAAAAGAAGAACTCCTCATGGCCTATTTTGGAGAGAGTCTGGTTGGTATCGCATCTGAGTGGTACATGGACCAAGATATATCCCACTGGCACATATGGGATGATCTTTCTAGAGACTTCGTCAACCAGTTCCAGTACAATATCGACATAGCTCCAGATAGGAAATCATCAATGAATTTGAAGAAGAAACCCTCGGAAAGCTTCCGAGAATACGCAGTTAAATGGCGCGAGAAGGCATCCAAGGTAAAACCTCTAATAGATGAGGTCGAAATGGTCGCGGTTTTCCTCCAAGCTCAGGAGCCAAACTATTTCCAAAGTATGATGTCCGCAATGGGTAGACCATTCGCTGAAACCATCAAGATTGGCGAAATGGTCGAGAACGGTTTGAAAACTAGTCGAATTTTGAGCCAATCTGCTATCAGAGCTACCTCCCACACCGTTCAGGGTGGGTCTGTAGGAGTAGCGAGGGGCACAAAGAAGGAAGAAACGTCTATGGCGACGTCAGATGCAAGAAAATACCATACCAGGTCTCTTTTTTCGGAAAGACCCCCGCAGCACTACTACCCCCACCAAGATATGGTCTATACTCCTCAGCCCTACATGGTCATGAATGCTCAACCTTATGGCCGACCACCGCAACAAGCCAACCGAAACCAAGCTCCACTTACTAGAAATCAGCCTCCTTACCGAAACCATTATAATCCCCAACCACCCCAGAATAACTTCCGTCCCCAGGAACCACCCAGGAGACAGACCTTCACACCCATCGGCGAACCATATGCCAATCTATTTACTAATCTTGTCCAGATGGGTTTCTTGCAGCCAGTCCCCCAAACAAGGCAAAATCCAGCATCGCTTGCTTACAGAGCCGGTGTCAGGTGTGCTTATCATTTGGGGGCGGAAGGGCATGATACCAATGATTGTTGGACGCTAAAAAGGGTAGTAGAAAACTTGATAGAACAAAGGAAGATAGTGGTAAGGGACGAGGAGGTCCCAAATGTGACTAACAACCCACTGCATCACAACAATGGGCCAGTAATTGGAATAATTTGTGAAGATGGGGAATTTGATCCGGCATTAAAAGCCATAATTGCCATCGTGATGCAGAGAGAAAGCCAAAAATTGCCCTGAAGCAAGATAAAGGGGAAAAGAAGACCAAAGCTACCCGGTCAGAACCAGAAATGAAAGTCAAAGCAGGAACAAAGGCAATGCCTCCAAAAGTTGGTGTTCTCTATATCCCACGAGGCAGCAAAGAAAAGCAATTGACCTTGAGTCCTCCAAAAAGATTTGAAGTGAAAAAGGGAACACCAGTGTATGTGCCAAAAGGAGCCGATGTGGTCCGGGGGACAATTAAACTGCTTCGGCTGAATGAGCCAGTGGTTATTGGACGCATGCCACAGAAGCCCATGACAGATCCTACTACTGTACCCTGAATTACATCAAAACAGTGGTGACCTATAAGGGCAAAGAAATCTCAGGAGCAGTTCAAGAAAACCACCCTGTTGAAAAGTACATCAATTTGAAAGAAATAAATAGTGCCACCAGAAAACGCTTCCCATCTAAAAAGCCTGTGAGTGCCGAGGAAGCAGAGGATTTCTTTCAAAAGATAAAAATGGCAGATTATGAAGTGATTGACCAGCTTCGAAAGTTTCCCGAACAAGTTTCCCTGTTATCTCTATTGGTGAACTCCACCGAACATCAGAAGGTATTGATTAAGACTCTTAATAAAGCATATGTGCCTGTTGAGACTTCTGTAGAGCAGCTCGAAAGAATGGCGGAAAGATTCTTTGCAAACAACCAAATTTCCTTCAGTAAGAATGACTTGTCCCCGAAAGGAGCCGCAAATAACAAAGCCCTGCACCTAATAGTCAAATGCGAAGGGTACTACATGAAAAGGGTTATGGTGGATGGAGGTTCCAGGGTAGACATCTACCCGCTCTCGACTTTACGATGCATAAAAATTAGGATCGAAAGAATTTGACCCAACAATATTTGTGTACGGGCTTTTGATTGTATAAAAAGGGACACAATTGGAGAGATCGACCTGATTTTGACCATTGTCCCAGTGGATTTTGAAATAACTTTTCAGGTTTTGGATATGGACACGTCCTACAACTTTCTTCTAGGGAGGCCATGGATTCATGCAGCCGCAGCTGTACCCTCTACCCTTCACCAAAATGGTAAAGTTCGAGCATGAGGGTCAAGAGATCGTGGTCCACGGGGAAAATGAGCAATCAATCTATCGGGACCCTTCAGTCCCATGACTTGAAGCAAGAGAGAGAAGCGAGCACATAATTTATCAGGCTTTTGAAATTGTGGTCGCCGACCAGTATGAAGAAGGAGACCCTTATCCCCAACCCTTCCTTTCTAATGCATCAATCATGGTATCTAAAGAAATGATCCGACGAGGCTTCAAACCGGGAAAGGGGCTTGGGAAATCATTACAAGGAATAGCAGAACCTATCACCCTGCCTTCAACTGAGAAGTTCTTTGGGATAGGCTTCCACCATACCCCAGATGATGTAAAATGGGCAAATAAGAGAAAAAAATAAGGGATGGGTTTTACCTCAACCACTGCCACATTTGTGTGAAACTTTTGTCAAGCCAAGGTACAATGAAGAAGAAGACGATGAGGCCTTTACGACCGAAGAAACTGAGGAAATATGTGGGGCAATGAGAAAAATGCTCTACGAAACCTATATGGTTCAACCAGGAGAGGGCACTAGCACTGCTGAGGTGCTGTATATGGGACCAGGCGCCAAGTTGCAAAATTGGAAGTCTACGCCATTTCCAATCAGGAGGGAGTCCCGGTAGACTTGTCCTACTACTTTTTCTGCATCTTGAGTTATTCAGGGTGTAACTCGGATGTTTTCTTTAGTTTTTGGTCTTTAAATTTCGAAATGTAAACCCTGTTATCTTCAAATTCCAAGAAATGAAATCAAATTTCATTGTTCATTTTCCTTTATTCTTTTTGATTTCACTATTTTTCTCTTTCAGTTCTAATAATACGGCTTTAAATAACATGACATGCTTGCGGACTTCATGCCCAGATCCAAACATGCTGTCTAATTGTGAAATAATGAACCAAGAACTTGAATATGATGAAGAAGAGGCTTTTAGGGAAATAAATCGAGAATTGGAACAATTTGAGAATAAGCCTAAGACAAACTTGAATGATACTGAGCCATTTAACTTAGGGACTTCTGAAGAAATCTGGGAAACCAAGATAAGCATTCACACAAATGAGAAAACCCGAGATGCAATAATCCAACTCCTGTTTGAGTTCAAAGATGTGTTTGCTTGGTCGTACGACGACATGCCATGGCTAAGTGTTGATCTGGTGGTTCATAAGTTGCCAACTTACCCCAATTTCCCTCCAGTCCAACAAAAGCAACGAAAGTTTAAAACTGACGTCAGTGATAAGATCAAGGAAGAAATCACGAAACAGTTGAAAACAGGGGTAATTCAAGTGGTCCAATATACTACATGGTTGGCTAATGTAGTTCCAGTTCCAAATAAAGACGGGAAGACCCGGGTGTGTGTGGATTATAGAGATTTGAACAAGGCAAGTCCCAAAGACTTTTCCCTTTGCCCAACATCCACATCCTTGTTGATAACTGCGCCAAACATAAGATACAGTCCTTCGTGGATTCTTATGCCGGATATCACCAGGTATTGATGGACGAAGAAGACGCCGAAAAGATAGCCTTTACCACACCTTGGGGTACATATTGTTATAGAGTCATGCCGTTTGGTTTGAAGAATGCTGGAGCGACCTATATGAGGGCCATGACTGCCATTTTCCATGATATGATACATCAGGAAATAGAGGTATATGTGGACGACGTGATCATCAAATCCAGAACCCGGGATGATCATGTTCGATATTTGAGGAAATTCTTTGAACGGTTGCACAAGTATGATCTGAAGTTGAACCCTACCAAATGTGCATTTGGGGTCCCGTCTGGTAAACTTTTGGGCTTTATAGTCAGCAGGAGAGGTATCGATTTAGACCCAACAAAGATAAATTCTATCCGGGATTTTCCTCCTCCGAGAACCAAGAAAGATGTGATGAGATTGTTGGGTAGATTAAACTATATCAGTCGGTTCATTGCTTTACTAACATCCACATGTGAGCCCATATTCAAATTATTGAAGAAAGATGCAACAGTCAAGTGGAGAGATGAATGTCAAAAAGCCTTTGATAAGATCAAAGAATGTCTGTCAAATCCACCAGTCTTGGTCCCACCAGAGCCTGGGAGGCCTCTTTTCTTGTATCTGACGGTCTTCAAAAATTCTTTCGGCTGTGTCCTCGGACAACACGATGTAACCGGGAAGAAAGAGCAGGCGATCTATTATTTGAGCAAGAAGTTTACCAACTATGAAGCTAAGTATACTCTATTGGAAAGAACCTGTTGTGCTCTGACTTGGGTCGCTCAGAAGTTGAGACATTACTTGCATGCCTACACTACCCGCCTCATAACTAGGTTGGATCCTTTGAAATACATATTTCAGAAACCGATGCCCACAGGGAGATTAGCGAAATGGAATATTCTGCTCACTGAATTTGACATAGTCTATGTCACTTGCACAGCAATGAAAGCTCAGGCGTTGGCAGATCATTTGGCTGAAAACCCGGTTGATGATGAATACCAACCATTGAACACTTACTTCCCGGACGAAGAGGTAAATTAAATAGAGGCCATCTGTAAGACACACACGCTTGGAAAATGTTCTTTGATGGGGTGGTAAACATAAAAGGTGTAGGAATTGGGGCAATCTTGATCTCACCCAATGGTCCACACTATCCGGCCACAACCAAGCTTCGGTTTTTCTGCACAAACAACACTGCTGAATATGAAGCCTGTATCATGGGTATGCATATGTCGATTGACCAAGATGTTGAAGAGTTATTGATTATGGGAGACTCGGATCTGATTATCCAGCAAGCCCAGGGAGAATGGGAAACCAGAGATATTAAGCTTATCCCCTATCGACAACATGTGGAAGATCTTAACAAGCAGTTCAAATCGATAGAGTTCAGGTACATCCCTCGGTGTCACAATGAACTGGCTGATGCACTCGCCACTCTGGTCGCGATGTTGCCCTACCCAGGCAATGCTCACATTGATCCCTTGGAAATCCAAATCAAGGAAAGGCATGTCTATTGTCATACGGTTGAGGTAGAGCCAAACACCCAGCCATGGTACCACGACATCAAAAGGTTTCTGAAATTGCAAGAATATCCCGAGCAAGCTAGTGGGGATCAAAAGAGAACCATTAGATGGCATGCAAGTGGTTTTTTCTTGAGTGGTGATGTCTTGTACAAGAGGACCTAGGATATCAATTTGTTAAGATGTGTTGATATCGAAGAAGCCGAAAAGATCATGCATGAAGTACACGCAGGAGTGTGTGGACCTCACAGGAATGGGTATGTTTTGGCAAAGAAAATCCTTCGAGTAGGATATTACTGGATAACCATGGAGAAGGACTGCTTCAGCTTTGTCCGGAAGTGCCATCAGTGTCAGGTGCACGGTGATTTGATTCATGCACCTCCAACGGGACTATATCCTATGTCAGCACCTTGGCCATTCGTTGCTTGGGGCATGGACGTCATTAGGACAATCAAAGCAAAAGCCTCAAATGGACACAAATTCATATTGGTTGTTATTGATTACTTCACAAAATGGGTCGAAGCTAACACCCTCAAAGCGGTCACTAAGAAAGCTGTAGTGGATTTTGTACATTCGAACCTTATCTGTCGTTTCGGTATTCCCATAACCATCATCACGGATAATGCTGCAAACCTGAATAGTCTTTTGATGGAGGAGGTATGCGAACAATTCAAAATAACGCATAGGAACTCCACTCCTTATCGGCCCAAAGCCAACGGCGCTATTGAAGCAGCGAACAAGAACATCAAGAAGATTTTGAGAAAGACAATCCAGAGTTCTAGACAGTGGCATGAACAGTTTCCTTTTTGCCTTACTGGGATATCGCACTATAGTGCGCACACCAGTAGGAGCCACCCCATACTTGTTGGTTTATGGGACCGAAGCTGTGATACCGGTAAAGGTAGAAATCCCTTCGCTCCGGACAATTGTTGAAGCAGAGGTTGAAGATAGCGAATGGGTTAAAACTCGGTTGGAACAGTTGACTTTGACTGATGAAAAACGGACGGCCGCAGTTTGCCACGCGCAGTTGTACTAACAAAGAATGGCCCGCGCCTATAACAAGAAAGTACGACCCAGGAAATTTGAAGTTGGACAGTTAGTATTGAGGCGTATTCTTCCTCATCATCAGGAAGCAAAAGGAAAGTTCGCTCTTAACTGGAAAGGTCCGTATATCATTAGAAAAATACTGCCAAGAGGGGCATTATACTTGGGTGACATCGAAGGAAATGATCCCGAAGCAGCCGTAAATGCAGACGCGGTAAAAAGGTACTATGTCTGAGCCTGCTTTGGTGATGTATTTGCACAATTGAAATGATGAAGGCTTTTATTGCCGCTACCCAAACACTATCAACCCTTTTGCAAGCCCTTTGAGCCGGTTACATTTCCTTGGCTACCCTCTTTGGAATCCAAAAATACCGATGAACAAAAAAAAAACAAATGATAGTTTGAACTACATTTGATTTGATTCCGAAAGGATACGTAGGCATCCTCTCTTTGGGGTTCAGTCACACCACGCCAAAATTCCAAATTCCCCCCAAAAAGTGAAACTGGGGCAGATGTTATAATGGTTCGACCATGAGCCCATCGAATGGTTCCAAAGTTGTAATCCCATCCGCAACTCTTTTTACCCGAAACCAAGTGCAAGTCCTTCGGATCAATTGCCAAAGGCGTGAGAGCTGAGAAATATCATTGATTGAAAGCTGATGCATTCTACACTGAGAGAAATAAAATGAGAGAGTCTTATCGGTAAAAACCTTCGGGCACCATAAGGCGACGGGAGTTGAAAATGAGAGAACCCGCTTAGTGAAAACTCGCAAAGAGCACTATCAGGCGACGGTGAGAAGAGAAATGAGAGAGTTTGATTAGCAAAAACCCGAAAAGGGTGTTGTCGGCCAAAAATAGGATATCTCATCACTGAAAGTCCTGGCAAGGTCCCCTGGCTTGGAAATACGAATCGATGGTTTCACCAGAAGATGGAAGTTGGTGCGGGTCGGGCATCCAGTCCAAGAAGCATGTCATGTCCATTTGAAGTCAGCATGCACCCCAGATAAGTTCCTTTTTTCCCTCGAAAGGGACGCTTCTATTTAAAATTCATTACCCTGCTTTCTGGTTTGCTTTTCCTTGAATCCCTTTCGGTTTAACTCTGAATCCCGAAACTCTTACAAAGAAAGGTGGCAGGACTAGTTGCTGCAGGGCTTCCCCTCGCAAAAGATAAGAGAAGAGGATCCAGCCTCGGCGGATATGTTAAGCCAATCCCAACTGACCAAACATTGGAAATGAGGGAAAGTTAAAGACAAAGCCCTCAAGAGCAGAATCGAATGAAAATATCAAGCCTTACACGGGCAAATCATCATGGAATCCTGAAAGTTGGGTCTTATCGGCCGGAAGGGGGTCGCCCTCGAAAACCAATCAACAGCAGAGTTCTCGGCAGAAATGAGGCGAGGATAAAATGATCAAGTACGATCAAGGCCACAAAACCAATCACCGTTTCAAGCTAACAATTGATCTTTGTTTGAGAAATTGAAACAGGCGCAGGTCCAAAGCAACCGTGCAAGAAGCAGGTGCAACCAAAAGAAAGAAAAAAGCGGAAGTGCTGAAGCGGCTTTACAGCCAAATAATGGCGCAAAAGGGAAGTTTCCTCCGTATTCTTTCCTGTTTTTTATCAAAAAAGGAGATAACAAAGACGAAAACCCCAAAAAGAGGATAGTTTAGAATTCTCAAAACAACCTGTTACTTTCTTAGCCAACATTTGGGCTCCAATCCTTGAGTTGAGTTTTTTCCTTAGCCAATATTAGGGCTCCAATCCCTGAATTGAGAATTTTCCCTTAGCCAACATTAGGGCTCCAATCCCTGAGTTGAGCAATTTTTCTTAGCCAACATTAGGGCTCCAATCCCTGAGTTGAGCGTTTTTTCCTCTTGCCAACATTAGTGCTCCAATCCCTGAGTTGAGCGTTTTTTCCTTTAGCCAGCATTAGAGCTCCAGTCCCTGAGTTGAGCATTTTTCCTTTGAGCCAACATTAGGGCTCGAATCCCTGAGTTGAGTGTTTTCCTTTAGCCAACATTAGTGCTCCAATCCCTGAGTTGAGCGTTTTTTCCTTTAGCCAACATTAGAGCTCCAATCCCTGAGTTTAGCGACTTCCTTTAGCCAACATTAGGGCTCCAATCCCTGAGTTGAGCGTTTTCCTTTAAGCAACATTAGGGCTCCAATCCCTGAGTTGAGTGTTTTTTCCTTTAGCCTGCATTAGGGCTCCAATCCCTGAGTTGAGCGACTTTGTTAGCCAATGTTAGGGCTCCAGTCCCTGAGTTGAGCGTTTTCCTTTTAGCCAACATTAGGGCTCCAATCCCTGAGTTGAGCATTTTTCCTTTTAGCCAACATTAGGGCTCCAATCCCTAAGTTGAGCGTTTTCCTTTAGCCAACATTAGGGCTCCAATCCCTAAGTTGAGCGACTTCCTTTAACCAACATTAGTGCTCCAATTCCTGAGTTGAGCGACTTTCTTAGCCAGTATTAGGGTTCCAATCCCTGAGTTGAGCGTTTTCCTTAGCCAATATTAGGGCTCCAATCCCTGAGTTGAGCATTTTCCTTAGCCTATATTAGGGCTCCAATCCCCGAATTGAGCGTTTACCTTTAGCCAACATTAGGGCTCCAATCCCTGAGTTGAGCATTTTCCTTAGCCAATATTAGGGCTCCAATCCCTGAGTTGAGCGTTTTCCTTAGCCAACATTAGGGCTCCAATCCCTGAGTTGAGCACTTTTTCCTTTAGCCGACATTAGGGCTCCAATCCCTGAGTTGAGCTTTTTTTCTTTAGCCGACATTAGGGCTCCAATCCCTGAGTCGAGCATTTTTCCTTTTTTTTAGTCAACATTAGGGCTCCAATCCCTAAGTTGAGAGTTTCTCCTTTTGCAAATATTAGGGCCCAAATCCCTGAGTTGCGCCTTTAGACATAAGGTTTCCAATCCCCCCATCGATCCCGCAGATTTTTATTTCAAAATAACTCACGAAATTTTCCTAGTAAACTAGGGCAGAAAAATTTCGTTCGTTTGTTTGTTTTGGCGTCTGAGCAGGTTTGACCTCAAGGCACAGGGTTCGAGATGACATACGGAGTGAGTCTTAATCTAGAATAAAGAAAAGAAGAAAAGAAAAAAAAGAAATGAGCTCAAATATTGGAGCAAATAAAGGTGCGGATTGCTCGAAATTCGATGGAAGTCAAAATCTCCGCCAATCCTATTTTACTCAATGCTGCAGAAAGAAACAAGCACCTACAACTTGCGAGCATCAAGATTCAGATCGAAGTCTATAGCAAAATTAGCTAAGACTCAAGATCAACTTTCAAAAGAATTATAGATAGGAATATTATAACTCATAATTGATAGGCATAGCTAGCTTAGCTTCGATTTTCCTTTTGGTGTAATAAGGAGGTCAGTAAACAGTAGCAGCAGCAGCAGCAACAACAACAATAACAGTGAAACCACAGCTTCACGGTAGTCCCAGCTACCAAAACTTCCCGAACTACATTGACCTGATTCCCTTTTAGCCAAGGATATGTAAGAGACCTTTGGAAGCAAAGGTTCGGTCAGATCTTTCAAAAAAACGCTTCGCACGGGGTACTCGAACGGGCAAAAATCGCTCGTATCCGCTCACTTTATTTTTGCGCGAAAACTCTTCGTGTTTCCGGGCAAAGAGGGGCAGCTGTGAACACGTGATTTTTGCCCTATATAAGAATTATTCCCAAAAATTCAAAATAAAATAGTTTTGTGTCGTGTGTGATTTTTGTGGATTTTTGTGTTATTTTTCTTTTATTGTTTGTATTTATCTGTGCATGTTTATTTGTTTAAATTAGTATAAAATATAAAAATATGTTGCATTAGCATCCTTTTGGTTTAGTTGTACAATTAAGAGTAATTAAATTGTTTTACAAAAATGAAAAAAAATCACAAGAATAATGTAATTCGTATTTTAGTGTTTAATGTCAAAATTGCGTGATTTTATTTTAATTTGTTATTTTATTATGTGTGATAATAATTATTAAGCATTAATTAGTATTTGTGAGTTAATTGAGGTTTTATAATTTGCATTAGGATTTTTAGTTTAAATTTGAAATTCATTAGAGAAAAAATTGAAGAAAAGAAAACACAAAAATAGTTTGGGAGTAAATAAAGAAAGAGGGAGTCAAATTTGGGCCAAATACCCAGCCTTAACCAAAATCAGCCAAATACACACCTAAAACCGGCCCAGGCTCGTCCCTGATCCAACCCGTCTCTACACCCCACCAAACGTCGTCGTTTGGTTCCGTTTGGTCCAAGCCATTGGATTAAATTGATCCAACATCTCACTCTATCGCCCGTCAACTAAACTCGTTTTACCCGGGTCAACCCAGTCCTCCATTTAAGCTCAAATGGCACCGTTTCATTTAAGCCATTGATCCAGGCCGTTGATCTTGTTTGATCTAACGGCCAGGATCAAATCCTCACCCCACAATATATTCCTAAAACAAACCCCACCCCCTATAGCCAAACCCCACCCATCGTCTCTCTTAGAGACTCAAACGAGTCCCTTGTAACGCCGTCGTAAACCACCGTCCTACGCCACCGAAAATCGCCTCACAGCGGTTCTGGTGGCCCAAACGCCCTCATTTTTACACCCTAAGATCCCCTAAACCTCCTCGTTCCATCCATACTAACAGCTAACCCCGAATCACTGTGGATCTCATCGAATATTTGATCAAAGATCAGCCAGAAACGCCAACTCATCCAATAGACACCAAACTTACACACTTTGACCCCTGAACCTCCCTCACCACTAAAACGCCACTAGTCCTCCTCGAATTAACCCACGATTCGTCCAATAATGATTTTGAGCCAAGAACCCTAGCCGCCTCCACAAGACCCCCAGTGGTGGCGCCAACCCCAAACCTCCCTAAGTCACACCTTATGACCATTCGACCTCCCTCATTCCCAAACCACCCCTAGTTTCCTTCGAATCAAGCCGGAATTTGTCGAATCTTAAATCGACCGATGAACCCTAAAGGTGCCAAAAACTGAACATGTCCGAGATTAGGGAAAATTTAAGGTTTTAATCGACTTTAGTTGAGTGTTCTTAGTCGAGAACACTTGATTAAAGTCCATTTGACCTCAAAGAATTCGAGTCGAGGAGTCGATTAAAACAGATTGGAGCTAGGTCTAAATTCTGAGGTATTTCTTCTTTCTTTCATTTTAGTTTTGTTTGTTTTTGTTGTTGTTATTATTTGTTAGATTGAGTTTCATTATTTTGCTGTCAATTACTTCTTCCTCCTCCCACGGACCCTTTTTCTTGTCCAATTTTTCATCCTTAATTTGGTAGCATATCTTATAGGCTGCTGAATATATTTTTTATTTAGTTTGATCTTAAAAGTCAGTGTCAATAAGGCATGGTATAAAGCCACGATTACTCTTGTAATTTTTTTGTATTTGGTTCAAATGGTGTCATTTTGTGTATTGTTTAGTTCCTTGCTCTTTGTTGTTCGTCATATAAATTTAGTTTGTTTTTCGATTTAGTTAATTGTGATTCATGTTGTTTCAATTTGTTCGCAGTCCGTCCAGTATATTGTTAATGTTCATCCATTTTATCTAAGGTGAATTGTGATTTTCTTTCCAATATAGTTGGTTTAATCCCTGCATCTGTGGAAACCAATCCTCAGTAATTCAATGTGTGTTCCCCTGAATCATTGGTTTTTATTATGATAATATTTGGTTTAAACTAAGTTTCTAGTTTGAATTGGTAATTGATTTTGTTAGGATTTCTTGGTTATAGCTGATAGGGTACTGATTATAGGGGATTAGGGCAGTAGATTTCAGCAGTTTAAGGGGTAATTTGGGGAAATAGATTACATTGAATAATTGACTAAAGGCTGCTGAATAATTAAAATCTATTAGTGGACTGAATAGGGACATTTCTAAGTAGGATTGGATAGTTGATAGACAACTAATAGTGGAGACAACTTTCTAATTTTAAGGCATAAGATAGGATAGTTAATGGTCCACTCAATGCTTTAAATTAGGAGGAGAGGTCTGCTTTTTGGATATAAAAAAGAACACTTTGGACAGAATAAAGGGGACTATTTTTTTAGAGAGAGCAATTTTATTCTGGGGGGTTCTTTTTGGTCCTAAAAAATCAGTTGGAGAGAAAACATTTTAAGCTAGATCTTCTGTAAGTAATCAGAGAGTTTTGAAAACACTTAAAAAAAAGATTGGACATTCAGCCAGATCTTAAGGATCAGTTTTGAGAGTATTTAGGCTTGAAAAGAATAGAGAGAAATATTGATAAGTCTCGCTGTTTCATTGAAGTGAATTTTCCTGCTTCAGTGATTTCATTTTTCTGATTCAAATACCCCAGGTTGATCCTAAGTGATGTTGAGTCCATTTGAATTGGTTTCTGCTTGAACTTTATGTTTGTTGAGAGTTTCAAGTGGTCTAGGATGCCTTCTTTGAGTTTACTTGGTTTGTTTTGGCATTGCTGTGGGTCAATCTCCCGGGTTTTGTTTGGTTCTTCGGTAATTTAATCGCTCCTGGTTGAATTTGCTATGATGGTTGCTGTAAATTGTTCCATTGTTGTTGCTTGTTATCTTCTATTGCTGATCATTCTTCTCCTTCGTTGTATCTCATTTCCAGGTACTTATCATGAAAACTCAGTACTATGTAGATTTTTTATTGGAGAAATAAAATAAGATTAAAGCTGAACATCTGCTGTTGGCTTGCAGTCCTAGTGATTCTGTCACATTCAGATATAATTTTGTAGTTTGATATTTTACTCCTTGTAATCAAATTGTAATAACTTTGAATTGTCTAAATTTGTGACTGCTAAACTGTAACTTCATAATTGAAACTGGCCTTATATCAATTTCAGCATGCTATTTTAGATTAGTTAGTTTGTGTTAACTTGAATCATGGAGTTTAGTAATCCCGTATTGAATTCCCTGTGGACTTGAAGTTTGAGATAGGTTGAATGTCTACTGAAAGTAAAGTTGAGATAGTAGATTGTAGATTTGCTCAAGTTTTTATCACGTTTAAAATAGGCAGTAGATTTCTTATGTGTATACTCCTATCATAATCATTATTGAACATGTTGGTTAGATATTGGATTTAAAGGTGAGCCACAGTATATTGATTCACGAATAAGTCATGTTCCCGTTCAGATCTTCACTGTCACAATTGCACAAGTTAGAACTAATTGATTAGGCAAATCACGTGTACTAGGCATTCTAAAAATATAAAAGGAAAACAAAGACAAAATCCATAGTCTGTGTGCTGCTTTTAACAATAAATCCATTCACCAGTCTATTGATGTGGACTTGTCTTGAAGGTTTCAGTTTATAGTTAACATAGTATAAGTTTGGGCTTTCGAGTTAGGTAGCGGGTTTCAAATTAAAAGGTTCCCCCTTTTTGTTTGAATCCAAACTCGAACTTGAAGCCCGGTTTTATAAATTGAAGTAATTAGCCCTTTTCTTTATTTATTTCAGAGATAAAATAAATAAAAAAAATCATAGTCGGTATAGGATATCCTTAAATAAAAATGAGACGAGCCTCGCCGAATAAAATGCACAAACTGCGGGGTCGTCATAAATGCACACTAAAATACTTAGATATCGGGACGGGCCGTTTAGTGATTTTCATGGCCTTTCCCAAAATAATAATGCACTAGCATCTTTAGGCGCGCCTTTTAATTATTTATTTTCTTAAATTCAGGTGCACATTTATGTGACCCAAATGCAAATCTCGACGAAGTCAAAATATGTGAATAACCACGGGTACATTGATGTGACGTGGTTTGAGATGTATTTTTACGACGTTGCAATTCTTATTAAAAAATATTAATATAGCGGTAAATAGTCTTCAAATTGCACTATAGGATAACATGTATTAAATAAGATTTTAAGCCATTTATAACAGTTTAAGCGACTATGTTAGAACCACGGGATCCGGGGGTGCCTAACACCTTCCCTCTGGTCAACAGAATTCCTTACTTAAAATTTTTGGTTAGCAGACTTCATTTGGAAAGTTGAAAATTTCCTCGATTTGGGATTCAAGATAAACAGGTGACTTGGGACACCAAAAACCAAACCTTTCCTAAGTGGCGACTCTGAAATAAATAAATAATCCCATTTCGAATAATGTCACTTTAAATGGAAAAACTCCCTTGCACATTTATCCTTCGGGGTAGGTGCGCAAAAAGGAGGTGTGACACCTAGTAGAGAAAGAATGTTAGGAAACCCAAAGAGCCAGTAGATGGAGCAAGGGGAGCTAAAAGCAAAGGAACGTCTTGTTCGAGTTATCAAGAATAAAGTGATAGACATAAATGGTAGTGGGAAATAAGAAGAGAGTTAATGAAGTATTATGAGTAAGACGTGATACATGGATGATGAAGGTACATTAAAAAGATGACAATATTATAGAGTCTATAGTCAAGTAAAGAGAAAGATGAGAGGTTATAGGTCTTTGAGACAAAAAAAAGAGTATAGGACGTAAATTTATATCCTCATTTCAAGAAATACGTTTGTGACTCCAACGCGACTACCAGAAGGAAAAGTTAGACACAAAATGATAGAAATCAGTATGGTCTAGTGAACACGATAATGGTTGACATCATGAGGTTTTAGATTTCGTTCCGGCGATAATAGAATGGACAACAAAAGAAGATTTATGAGAGATTCAGAGAATGGTCATTTAGGAAGACACTTTCCTAAAGCAAGCAATATGAGCAAAGTTAAGCTTAAGGGAGTATATGTGCTAGTTATACGAAGTGTCACCCTCGCGAGCAAGGAAATTTGTTATCCTTGGTACATAAGGATTACCGTAAGGCGAGTAAGGGTTATCGACTATGTAAGAAGATTCCAAATATAAAGGACTAAAACATCTATACGTAGATCATCGTAGCGCTAAATCTTAGTACTACCCTAAAAAGGGGATTATGGAGTGATGTAGCATTAAATCATAATTAAGTGGTTGTAACAACTATGGAATAATAAAGGAAGAATTCAATTAGATAAAGAAAGGGATAAGATTGCACTTATTCAAATCCTACAGATATGCTACGATTCCAGAACATTATGCAAGCACGACATCAAGAAAAGGAAGTATGGGTTCCTGCCCTAGGTGTTATTTATAGATAAGGATCTAGTTCGAGACGTAAGTTAAGACAAAGGAAATAACCCAAGAAAGATTACGCGGAAGATTGATATACGAATGGTCCAATGAGTAATTATTAGTTGATTCAGGAAGAGCTTTGTTATGAAAAGTGTGAGCACGTGATTTTTGCCCTAAGCAATTTTATTCCAAAAGTTTCAAATAAAATGATTTCTTTATTATTTTTACAATTTTTGTTGAAGTTGGTGTTAATTGTTGCATTTCATTTTATGCATGATAATTCATATTAAAAATACAAAAAAATATGCACATGCATTAGGGGTTTAATTTTACAATTTTAGTATTAATTCATTTAAAAAACAAATCATAAATAGCATTTTGCGCTTTAATTGAAAAATTACCATAAAATAGAAGTTAATTAGTTTAACAATATAATAAAATCAAAATATATATAAAATTGGAAAAGGAAAAATAAAATACAAAGTACAAAATACAAAAAAATAAATAAAATAAATAATAAGCCATTTAAATAAAAGGAGTAGGCAAGTTATTAGACTTGGGCTAAATCAAGCCCAATTTGCTTCAGTACCCGCCCAGGCCCAAAAAATTATCCACCCGGTCAGCCCAGCTATAAATCCAAACGACCCCATTTTCAGTGAAACAATCTGGATCGTTGAAACAAATTGATCTAACGGCCAAAGACTGATCTCCTCATTAAAAACTAAACGATGATGTATTGTACTTTCCATCTCAGCCTTTGATTAGTTTAATCCAACGGACCAGATTAATTTTTCATGATCAAAATATCTCATCCGTCCAATAACTATCATCCAACGGTCTTGGTTTAACAAAGTCTTTTAATATACCAAATACACTCAACTCTAAAATTATTTGTCTCTTCTTCTTCATCATCTTCCCGTACTGCCCCCATATCCTCTCTAGTCCCCGCTGGAACCCTACCGGCGGGAGACGCCGCCTCCACCAATCACCACCCAAATAATACCTCTGAACTGCCTCTCAACCCTGATCACACCCCTGTATCCCCCTTCCCTCGAATCCTTCTGAATCTCATTGAATATCCCTAATAGTGTCGCCGAAACCCTAACTTCGGCGCACACTAGTTTGTCCAAATAAGCCCAAAATCACACTGTGACACCCCTAACCCCCCTCAACCTATTTCTAAGAATCTTGAACCCTAAAAATCACTGAAAATGGCAAGTCTAAGGTCTGCCGGCGACCAAATTCAAGAAAATGGCCACAAGATATCTTGGCTGCTGGAATTTGATTACTAAAAAAAAAGAAGGAGAAAAGAAAGGCAAAAGAAGACTGCCTGAACAAACGAAAATAATGAAAGCTAAGTTTTTCTTTCCTCTTTGTTTTTCTATTTCTTGACTTGTATATCTCTTTCCATGTTCTTTCTTTCTTAGTATGATTAGTTTTCTAATTAGGGTTTACCTTTTAAACAGATTGATATATTTTAGTTCTAGGGTTAAATAGATTCTGATAATTTTCAGTATGATTTTATTTCGTTCGTTTCATTCTGAAATCGGTCAATTTTGTGTAAATTGTTAATATTTTGATTCTGATATTTGTTAGAGTTAATATCTTTTGAGATTGATATTGATAATCAGTGATAATGATTAGTAAATTTTTAGGGTTAATTAGTAATTAATTAGATTTTTGGTTTAAATGTGTCATTTGCAACGTGATTTCAGTATTTGGTTTTATATTAATTGTATCGTTAGATGTTAATTAATATTTGTCATTCAACCTGGTTGGATATAGCTGTTAGTGTTAGAGGGTTGAGGTAGGGCAGTAATTATGAAGGTAAAAGGGGGGGGGGGTATTTTGGGTAAGTGAAATGGCTTAATAGTAGTTATAATACAATTTTAGGGGTAATATGGGTACAAGAAAAGGGTAGTTTAGTGAATTCTGAATTGAAGTGAAGGCAAGATAGGAAATATACCAAGATAGAATGTTCTAGATGGGGTAACAGGTGTAATTCTTCATAAATAAAGGGTTAGTAATCGAATAACTAATGAAAAATAAGGATAAAATTGAAATAAAGAGGACTACTTTGTAATTAGCAAAGTTTGAACTTCCCTCCACTTTTAAATCTATAAATAGGAACCTATATGCCTCATTTATTAAGTTTGGACAATCTGAAATCCACTTGAAAACATTTCTACAATTCTAAGTCTTCCCTTTAGAAATTCTTCATTTCCAAAATTCAAAAATACCAAAAAACAGTAGAAAATCATAAAATGTCACTGTTTCATTGATTCTAAGGCAATTTCGAGTTTGTGTTTCTCTTCTATTTGGCTTTGATGATCAAAGTACTATTGGATTGAGACTGTGTTGAACCAAGTGTTGATTTGTGGTCTGATTTAGCATCTGTTGGTTTTTCTACTGATTTGTCCTCGCTGTGGTTTGAGTCTGGTTTGCTAGAGTTGTACCTGATCGAATATTTTGTTGTTGTTGATTGTTGATCCCTGTTTTGTCTTAGATCTCATTGATTCTTCTTCATTTCCAGGTACACTTCTGTAAATTCCAGAAATTACAATCTGAAAATTTGAGTTTGAATACATGTGAAGATTTGAAGCCTGAAGCCAAATTAGTCCTCTTAACTGTGTATGAAAATAGATTTGTTTATTTTGTAAATCTATTTTGATTTGATTTTGCTTTGTACACATTAAACTGAACTGGACTGTTAAAGCTTTGAAGTTTAATTTGAAGTTTAGATACGTGTGAAGATCTGAAACATAAGATTCAATTTGACCTTAGTTTATATGACGAAGTATTAATTAGCCTTATAGCTTGCACAATAATGATAGTTTTAAGAGATCCATAGATTGAAACAGTTCGTGTAAGTTGTTGTAATTGAGTGGTAAAGGAATTGTTGAGTTAGATATTGAATTCTAGGTTAATAGTATGTGAAGTGTTCAGATTTTGTAAACTTCATTTGAATAATACAAAACTTCAGTCATTGTTATATATTTTAGATTTGTGGTTGTTCTTCGATAATCACTAGTTAATCATTTGTTGTGATTTAGTTCCATTGCAATAGGTAATTCTCAGTAAATGAGATCCGTATAAAAGATCATGATCAAGTTTTAAATTCATAAAGTAACAGTAAATAGTAATAGCAATTATAATATAGTGATAGTAAGTGTCCAGAATCCGACTATGAAAAACAAGCAAATTGATCAGTGTGTCAAGGTAACTTGCAAGGAATAAAGTAGTATCATAATAATTACGGATATATGTATTGATTGGAATTAGCTTGTTATTCATTTTTGGGCTTAGTTTAAACACCGTGAGGAAAAGACCAATAAAATTGGGCCTGCCTTTCATTAGTATCAGGCCCATGATTAATAAGTGCCTAGTTCAAGCAAGGCATGAGTGTTAAATCATCTGAGAGTTTGCCTTTATTGTTTGGATAATAATAATAATAATAATAATAATAATAATAATAATAATAGAAATATAGTTGCTTTAGGCATGGCCCTTTTAATAAAAAAAATGATATGAGCCTCGCCCAAATGAAATGAATGAATTGCGGGGCCCTCAATAAGTGTTAAAATATATATTAGAATTGGAAGGACTGTTTAGATAATTCCACAATCTTTCCCAAAGTTAATTAATGCGTAGATGGTTTAGGCGCGATTATTAATAATATTACCTTCCTAATACGGGTGTGCATTTCATGCGACCCAAATCTAAATCTCAACGGAGTCGGAATGTGTCAAAGGCCACAGGCGTATTGGTACGGTGTGGTCCGAAATACATTTTTACGACGTTGCAATTCTTGCAAAAATTCAACAATAAAAGCGGATTACTAATAAAAGGCACATAAAAGCAGAACCTGTACAAAAAATCAGATAAAATCAAATACAACAGTTGAGCGACCGTGCTAGAACTACGGAATCTGGGAATGACTAATACCTTCTCCCAGGTTAACAGAATTCCTTATCCGGATTTCTGGTTTGCGGACTGTTAACAGAGTCATATTTCCTCGGTTCGGGATTCAATCGGTGACTTGGGACACCATTAATCTCCCAAGTGGAGACTCTAAAATAAAAACAATAAATCTCGTTCCGATTGTCCTTCAAGTGAAAAAACTCCTTTATTATGCCCTTCACGGGGTGTAAGCGGAAAAAGGAGGTGTGACAGCTCTGGCGACTCTGCTGGGGAAAACAAACCCAGAACTTCGATTCAGGGTTTAAGAATTCGAGCTCGGAATAATTGCTGTATTTGTTTATATCTGTTTTCCCTATATGTTCTTGATTAATGTGCTAAATGTTTACCATTTTGATATTATTTGAACTGTATATAAATTGTGCCGAAAACCCTTCTCTTCTCACCTCCGGGGATGTGTTTACTGGTTGAGACTCCCTATTCTGTTAGTGTCAATACCTTTAATAAGAAAGAGGCCGGTAAAGTTACTAAGCCAGATGGCCTTTTAGTTCCCGGTATGTAGCCCCCTCCTCGACTCGAGTTGTCCGCTCGGGTACACAGTCTAGAACAAATAACCAGGTTTTAAACCTAGAATAGGGATGTTTATTTGCATCACGTATGACTTAGGAGACTCAACACAGGGGTTGGGTCTGTCTAGGACAGGGAACCAAATATGAAAAGACCATCATGATTACGTGTTGCATTTATTTGTCTCGGACCATCATGCTGACCGGTTGAAAAAAAAAAGGGAGAGAGAAAAGGAAAAAGAATTTTTTGGAAGTGGAAAGAAATTTTTAGTAATTGTTTGATTCTTAGAAAAACCAACACCCAAATACTGACGAAACTCTGACTAAATTTTGTGAAGGGATTTTTAATAAAATATAGAAGGACTGTTGATTTTAAGTAATTTATTTTGGGTTATTGAAAATAAATAAAAATCAGTATTTTGTTTTGAAAAAATATATATAGTTGGTTTTGTCAATAAAAATAGCAAATTTTGTTTTCAAAAAAATATTTGGATATTCACTTTTGTTAAAATAAGAAATGAAAAATGGTTTGTTTAAAATAGTGTGCCTGAACTACGCCGGTTTGATTCTCATCTTTCAGGGCGTGATACGTAGGCAACTCTTAACGGGTTCAACCACATCTTTTGCAAAAACAGCCAAAATATGTCAAGTTTTAAATTTTGTTATAAATCAAGTGATGCCTTTTTATCAAAATAGCCGAATGTCCCGAAAGGACGCCCGAAGACTGTTTATGCAAAAATGGCCACTTTTTGAGTCCTTCCCCATAATCAGCGGACACAGCCTTAAAATCTTCTTTTGAAGTGCTAAAAGGCCGTATCGGCAAAATTGGGCTTTGTTTCGGAAATTAGTATTGTGAAAAATATATATTGTCTTTTCTTTTTAGGTCATAATAAGTGATTTAAATCACCTTAATAAATGTGCAGGATGAGCACGATTCGAAATGAACCAAT
>MU729200.1:10361-69434 GCA_026770625.1 Nicotiana glauca
GGGTGCACAGGCCCTCGGCAAGGAGTTTCCCGCCAGTGCACCACGGTTAATTCAGGTTTTACCCAGTTCGATGGCCCTCAGAAATTGTTTGCACCTAGTGGGTTTCGAACTTGAAACCTTGAAAGGGAGCAAACCCCAAGGCTCAAGTCTATTGCCACCGGGCCAACCCCTGAGGGTTACATCCCGTTTCTTTGTGTTATTAGTCTACTTAATGCATATCAACTAATATGCAGGTTTACCGGCTTGATATACCATTGCACAAATTCAAGATTGCTTACAAAAACTACTACTACTACTATGCCACAATACCAAGCAAGTTGTATCTCTATATGAATCCTGAAACCTGACCATATCGCTCCATTTAAGCTCATATCAACCCAAGATTCATTGCCATTTGAAAATACATATAGTAAGTTATAATCTCGAAATGTTTTTTAACGTTTCAGAAGTCGTTTATGCAAGAAAAGCATCCTATCACAGACTTTGGCTGCCGTTAACAGTATCTACAAGGTAAAAGCACTTACATAATGCCGAACTTGAAGTTGTTTCTCTCCATTTAAAAGATAACATCTGGGTCAAGGATGATTTTCTACGGGTGCGTGGTGAGTTCGGGTTTAGCGATTTTTTCTTTTCATCCGAAGAGGCAACACAAGCAAGACAAGGCAGGCATGGGTTCTGACTTCCACAGTTGTGGAAAAATCCTGTTTCAACCCTAGCACCACCTTGATCCATGCTTCGGGGCGTTTTATCAATAGGGCTCGGTCCATCCATCTCACTTTGAGGATTGTTGGACTTAAATTGAGAATCTGCTGAAGAGTTTCTTTTTGCAGCATCCTCTTTGACAACATTCGGTTCTTGACTTCCAAACGGTTGTTCATGTTTTGCCGGGAGGTGAGAAGTAGCATTTCCATTGTGATACACAAAATCAGAAAACCTTGGAGAAACCCCGTTTGAAAAAGAACCACTTTGTGAAAAGACTGCACATTTTGAAATTGCGCATAACATCGATTAGAGATCCTGCCCCAAACAATGCAATGATACCAACTTCACGAGGCAGATGACTTACCATCTTGAACACTATGAAAATCATCGTCACAGTCAGATTCAATCACCATCTCGGGGTCAAACCAAGACTCTGCATTTCCTGTTTAGGGCACATAATATGTCAAAAACACATTAGAGCCGTGCTCTATATCAGCCTCCAAGTACAGAAATTTAAGATCTTTACTAAATATATAGAAACATTTCCATTAGGGAACTCAATAAAAGAAAAATAAATAAAAATGAAAAAAATTCATAAACAAATAGTCTCAGCAAGATATATCAATACTCAAGTAATCAAAAGGTAATAGCAAGAAATCAACTACCTAGATTCAAAGAGCAACTAAAATTTACCTAGGTATTCAAATTGTTTAATGAATCTAATCAACAACTGCATCTCTAATTTTACCTATTTTCGAGCTAACAAAAGCAACAACAACGACCTCCAGCTAGATGGGGAAAAATCTTAAATTGGAAAAATTGAAAGACCAACTAAGGATCAAAATTTCATGATTTCAGAAGGAAAATAGTTACCTTGAAATGCAGGATTATTGTAAGAAAGATCTGCAGAAGCAGATGGTTCAATCTTACTGAGATTATGAGAAGCCGAATGGGTCTTTGACACATTTCTCCTTCTGCTAATTTTATGTTTCTTCCTATGAACAAACTTCCGCCCCCTAATTCCTACACACCCTTTTGGTTTCGATCCACATACTCCCATTTTCCCTCTTTCAGCTCTCAAGAAAAAAAAAATCCAAGAACTGAAATTCTCAAAATTTGAGTCAATTACTCGCCAACAAGAGCATATATACACAACAGGCAGATTCTTGGTGCTTAGTGCTTACTAACAATTTTCACGTTGATTATTATATGGGTTTAGGAATCAAATATCTAATCAATATAAGTGCAGCACTTTGTACAGAAACTACTAGTGTTAGAAAAGTTAGGGGACAACTTTATTTTAAAATAGGTTTAGTTAATTGTTGAGTTGGGAATTACTAATAGGAGTGGATGATTGGTCAACGACAAAATACTTCGACTGTCGATGAGTAGTTTGGTACGAAATTTCCTGTGAGCATGGTCCCGCGTCCCTTCATTATTGCCCACGTACCTACCCAAACTTAAATTTACCTCTCCATTAGAATACGCGTTTTTTTTACTACTTCCGTTTCATATTGTTTGAGCTAATTTGACTCTAATTTGATTAGGTACGAAATTTAAAAAAAAAAAAAAAAACTAAGACTTTTATAGTTGTGGTCTTAAAAGATTAAAGGGTAAAAGGTTTGTGGGGACATGTCATTTATGTGGCTATAAAAGGTTCTCATTAAGGGTAAAAAGAGTAAAATGAAAAGTTTAAAGTTAAATTATTTTTAAATTTATGCCCCGTTTGGCGATAAGTTTTGCCAAAAGAAATTTGAGATTTATTTTCAAAACTCATGTTAGGCCATAAATTTTGCTCATATTTTGGCCAAATCCCAAATCAAAAAATTCAAATTCCAAAATCAGCTATTGAGCTGAATTTTGGCCAAAATTCCAAAACTTGGGAATTATACACATGTTTTTTCAAAATAAAGTTGGAAAATATGTTTTGAAAACGTATGTCCAAACACATTTTCATCTTCAAACCAAATTTCACCCAAATCAGATTTTTCAAAATACATTTGGGATCTATGGCCAAACGCTAGCTTAGAAATGTGTCATTTATTTTGAAACAAACTAACAAAAAAAAAGTACCTCATTTAATATGAAACAGAGGGAGTACATTTTCTACTGTTTAATTAGGCGTTTTGGACATGAATTCCAATAAATATTTTTAATTTGGAATTTCAATTTGAATTGAAGATGAAATTGTGTTTCGTTATAATTTTTGCAACATATCTAGATGTCTCTTTTTAAACATATTTTACAACTAAAAACTAGCAACCTTCCCATTAGAGCTGTCATTATGGGCGAGGTCGGGCTAGCCAAACCCACATGGGCTTTAGTAATTGACGGGCTGGGCTGATCTAGCCCACCATTTTGATGGGCCTTATAATGGCCAGTCCACCCCAGCCCTATGTGGGCCACGGCCCCCATGAGTCGGCCCATCATTTTAAAAATATAATTTTATATTTTTTCTTTAAGTTCTGACATAAAAAAGATAAATATTTAAAAGTTAAAAATATCTAATTGAAAAAAATTCGCAAAACTTAATAACTTTTTATATTGTTCCAATATATCACAATAAACACTAAAAAAAGAGTAAAAGACAAGATTACATTTCATTCACTGAAAGTCAAAACTCAAGACACACTATTCAAGAGAACGTTCATGGTGCTTATGAGATATCCAACACATCATCTTCATCAAACACATTTGAATTCACTTGTGACAGGGTTGTCTTGGCATCTTCAATTTCATCAACATCTACAATTCATATGCAATATTAATTAGTTAACTATTAAGAATAATAATTTTAAAAATTAATAATATTTAAATTCACATAAAAAATATTACCAGTTTGAGTTTGGGAAAAGTTGTGCAGCCAATTTCGAGTAGTAATAAGTGTTAGGACATTTTCATAATAAATGCAACTTCTGTACTTTGTAAGAACACACCACCAATGCTAAATTCCGATGCTTCAATGGTAATAGCAATACTAAGTACATCACGCATTATCATTGAAAGATCGAGATATTTTCTAGAATGGTCCTTCCAATACATGACAACATCCATCTCTTGAAACTTTTCAAGATCAAGTTTTGGTTCCTCTTAGTAAAGATCTAATTCCGACTTTCCATCTTTAGAGGCAGCATACTTTACATTTTTATATATTTTAAATAATTATTATATTAGGCCTACGGGCCAGCCCAGCCCAGCCCAACCTCAGTCAAGCATCGGTCAAGCCTCGTGGGCTACGGGTCACGGGCTTACTCAGGCCGGGCTTAAAATTCTCGTTTTTAAATGGGTTCCAAAAATTCTACCCCAACCGTGCTAAATCACGAGCTGGGCTGCTCTACTTCTCATTTTCAATTGAAAATTTTGAAAATTCATTTTCAAGTGAGATTGAAAAAATTATAAGTTTTTGATAACCAAACACTGTTTTCAAAAAAAAATAAAAAAAGAAAAGAAAATCTTCTTATGTCCAAACGGGCTCTTAGTGGGCGTTTAGACATAAGAATAGTAAAATTCTGACAAAAAGTTTTAAAAAATTTCAAGTAAAAATGATATTTGAGTATTAGAGTTGTGTTTGTAGATAGAATATAATTTTGGGTTATTTTGAATTTTTGTGAGTGATCTAAGTGAATTTTGAAAAATAACTTTTTGGAGTTTTTTAAATTTTTGAAAAATTTCAAAATTAATCTTCAAGTGAAAATTGAAAAATTATGACCAAACACTGATTCCGAAAAAAAGTGAAAAAAATTACAGAAAAAAGTGAATTTTTTTTATAGCCTAACGGGCTCTTACTTTAGACTTTTAAATTATTTTGCATTAACGAATATGTCCTCCTTTTGTTTAGGACGAAAATAGTGTTTAACTAGTTTATCTCGTGTTAATAAATGAAAGATTCAATCTCCATTATTAAAATAACCATGTTTAAATTGAAGAACGAATTTCAATTTGTTGGAAATCAAAACAAGACGTCTTTAGAAACCATAAATAACTCGCTGGTAGATTTTCACTAACTTTCAAGTTACATTTTTAACAGCTACTTTTCAAAAATTTGAAACAAAAAACATGTTTTTTACCCAAATGCATTTACGAAATATGCATCATAAAATCATATTTTAATATTGTTATGTCAAAAAATCAGGTATCATGCGGAAGTTAGCAAAGCAAACCTTGAAAGACGATAAGTCCGACAACAAAAGAGAAATATACCAAAAGAGATACAAACATTTAACATGGTTCGGTCAATTGACCTACGTCCACGACGTAGATGAGCAATCCACTATAATAAAAGAGAGTACAAAATATCGAGAGAATAACCTCACGAAGAGGCAAACACAAGTGACACACTAGCACTTGTCCCGTAAAATTTCCCCCCAAAACACGACTCTCAAACCCCATATGGCTACATTGTGGATGCTACTAAATGAGAAGGACGGATCCTCAATTTATAGAACACCAAAACCTTTTCCTACAAGAAAATGGACTAGCCAAATATGGAAGAATTATATTTTTCTTCTAAGAAAAGAAAAACTCAATTATGGTAAGAAAATCTGGACAAACCGCTAACAAATACAATGACTAAGTATTAGATTGACTATCACTATAAAATTAGCCAAATTATAATTAATCTTATATATATTAATTTGTTGGGAATTGGGACATGAAGTTCCCTCACATCATCATGTGAACACTGTTTGACTTAAAAGATGCTAAATACTTTATAAGTGAAAACAATCAAAATGAATCAAGGGTAAATCGTAATCGAAGATAATGAGACATAGAGATATGTGATGTGTTCTTTATTGCTTCCAATGGATCGGATATTCAAGAGAGAGAGAGTTTGATGCTTGTTCAATAAAAATTCTAGATCCCCTTTACAATATTGGAATCCTCCCCTTTTTATAATAGGAGACCCTCATTGAAACGATAAAATAATACAAAGATTGGTCGCGTTCCTTCTGAGAGACGACGGGACCGATGATACAGTTCACTCTGTCATCCTTAAGTCGTACCCTCGCTTCGGTTAGCATATATTCATTGGTCGTTCCTACCGATGTGGAGACGTAATGGGTAGAATTTGACCCCATACAGTTAGTCCCTCCGTTCGTCGGTGACGCATCGAGGTGCGTCCCTGATGGACGGAACTATGAACCTCGTTCTGGGAGAATTTGACCCTGCTTGAAGACAGCATCGCGAATGAGAGTGAACGTTTGAGATTATTGAAATGTTGAAGCACAATCTCTTTCTTAGAGTGATGTCATCACACGCATGCGTTATCATTACGCGTATTTTCGATGAAGCACAAAAGGCGTTCTGATGCTTGGTTTCCTGCGCCCGTTTGAACTCTGTTTCTTCGATTCCAATGCCTCCCAACCCTATAAATAGGGGAAAGGTTTAACTTGATCTAACTTTTGATCATTTGCAAGCATTTTCTGGCCTTCTAAAAAAATACTCCCTTTCTACGAAACCCCACCATTCCTCATAAATCACACTTTCTGTCGTGTCATACACCGCTCCCTGAACGGAAATTATGGCGAAACCCCAACGGGATAACAATCTAAGGGCTCGCGATAACACGCCATCCGATGTACCTCCTCATTCTGGCGGCGATGAGGGAGAAGGAGAAGAGGACCTCACCCCTCTTACTGTAGAAAACGTGCTATCGAAGCAACTTCTTGTTAGGAAAGACTTCCAAAAGGACTCCCCGCGCAACCTTCAGAGCGTTCTGAGTTAACGCAGGATCACTTAGAGGGTTTTCGCACGTCATTCGACATATCTACTCATATGGAGATGGTTCCAGCAGGAACGGATTATGCGAATGTCCACAGACCGAGATATTGCGCGTTCTATGAATATTCATTTTTAATTGGTTATGGTCTTCCCATCTTTCCTTTGGCGGAGGAGCTTTGCCGCTTTTACAACATGTGTCCGTCTCAACTTATTTCATACACCTTAAAAGTGTGTAGGATAATGTCTACATATGCGAAATTGGCTAGGTGCGAGGTCTCTGTCCACCACCTTTTGCAGTTATTTAGCGGCGGTTATCTAAGGGGTACCATGCTGCATTTGAAGAGCCGTGGATCGAAGGGGCTGGTGGTCAAGACAGATGACCAAGCCAGTCGTGGTTACTAGCGTAGGTACTTCTTTATTAAAACGGAGCACCTGGTGTCTAACCCTATCAGGTTCCCAGAGAAGTGGAATTCGAAACGTAAGTGTTTCCATTCGTTGAATTCTTTATCATATGCGACCTCGGTGGTTCTGGTCGTACCATTGTCATGATTTTTCCTTTATATTTGCAGCAATGGCTCATACACCATGATTCATCACTGGTATCATGCAATGGGTAGCTATTTTGCTGCCTTACGCGGAAGAAACCCGCATGTGGTCCGCATTTCTTCAAAGCTACGGCCCCGTAGGCCCTTCAGGTAATTCTTCGACTTTAGTCGGTTGTTTCCACAAACTTTATCAACTGAACTATTTGTGTTGGCAGATCGAACCGTTCCCAGGAGAAAGGCGATGGTATCTACCTCCGCCTGATTGAATATTGGCCCAGATGCTTAGGAGGTACTTCGTGCATCCGTCAGGGAAGGTGTTCCTGTAATTCCTTTACGAGAGGTTGCACCTGTGGAGGCGACTGGGAGTGAGGCGACACTATCTTCGCAACCTGCGGATGAGCCTTCTGAGGACGAGGAGCTTGAGGAGAGAAAGAGGCAGAAGCTTGAGACGGGCAAGGCGGTGACGACTGAGGAAGAAAGGAGTAACGTGCCTCGTCAAATGCCTAGACCTGTCTTCATGGCCGACGCTATTCGTTCAGGGAGGCCGGCTTATCAGGCGAGTGCGACTGTCGGTGCCAGCTCAGTTCGTGTTGCTAAGGGTGGTGCGACATCCATTGTTGGCGGGGATACTGAGGGATCGGACCCTGAGATCGCCCAAGAAGATATAGATGGGCTGGCGGAAGGCCTCACGCATGTAGAGATGGCGGCGGACGGGTTCGGATGCCGAATCGTGATTCTGGGGGCTTATAATTTATTACAGTACAGCGAGTAGGCAGCGTTGGAGATGGCTTTGTTATGTGCCACCCCCGAGCGTGAAATGTTAAGGGCTGTCAGTGATGCAGAGCTATCCCCAAGGGTCACTGGCATGACTTTACAGGTAAACTTATGTTCTTCCGCGTGTTGTGAGGTTGACTTTGATGTTTACTAACTCATGTTTTCTCCTTATACCCTTGTTTTGGAGGTGGAGAGGAGGCGTCGTGAGCAGAAGAAAGCAACCGTTTTCAATAAAATGGTGAAGAAGTATAAGAGGTGCCGCTCCAAGCATCAGGCGGTGGTGGACCTTTTCCAATAGGACCCCAATTTCGGGTGTTCCGGGAAGGCCTTGAACAGAAGGAGGTGCAATTGAAGCGCAGGGTGGCCGAGCTGGAGAAGATTGATGAGGAGTTGGTAAAGGCTGTGGCTCGTATTAGTGAGCTAGAGTCACTCCTCAAATCGAGGGAAGAGGAGTTGGAACTTAGTAGTAGGGTGGTGGCAGAGGTTGCCGATTTGCAACGTAGGGTGGTGACCTTGACTGCCGAGCTTGAAGCCAAGGTGGCAGAGGTTGACGCTCTTAGGCGTGCTATCCCACCAAGGCCTGGAGACATAACTCGACCTTCTTCTTCCCCGCTCTTGTCTGACGAGGATGCGCGTCGTGATGCACATGAGATGTGGGTTTATGCGGAGGCCAGACTGGACGTATACAAGAAACTTCTCGTTGCGGGTTGTGCCTCTGAGGAGGAGGTTCAGGAGCAATGGCACGAGGCTCGTACCACTCGGGTAGTCGGGTATAGTTCTGACTCCCTTGACCAGAAGGGCTATGCTTTAGAGGACGTTAACCGGCTAGATTCCGACTCCTGGTTCAATGAAGCTTACTGCCTCGGTGGTGACGGTCGAGATGGCGAACAGACGGGGGGCGATGAGTAAGATGGCGAGGCTCCTTAAAATCTGTATACGTTTTGCTTTTTGTAAAATGTAATGGGGGTTCTTTGCAGAACTAAATGTATATACTTTTTGTCACAATGTATGAATCATACTTTTGCTGTTATTCTTTTTTTGTTTTTCGGAACGTCACCTCCGCAGAGCTGATACTCGTTTGTTTGAAGAATATTCGTTGTCTCTTTGGGTAACGCCGAAGTAGTACAGGCGGTCTCGGGGGTGGTCCCCTAGGGCTAACCGCCATCGAAGATAAGTAAAAACCTGATTTTAGTGAATAAATAAGACAAAATTTTAACCGTTGTTTGAGTGTTGTTCATTGTAATCGAGTTTGACTGACGCTCAATGGCGATGGCTTTTGCTAAAGGGATGTAAATTAAACTATTGTTGAAGTGTTATCCGTCGTCGTCGAGCAGGGTCGACGCTTAATGGCGATGGCCTTAGCCAATAGGATGTAAACTTCAACTGTCGTTGAAGTGTTATCCGTCGTCGTCGAGCAGGGTCGACGCTTAATGGCGATGGCCTTAGCCAATAGGATGTAAACTTCAACTGTCGTTGAAGTGTTATCCGTCGTCGTCGAGCAGGGTCGACGCTTAATGGCGATGGCCTTAGCCAATAGGATGTAAACTTCAACTGTCGTTGAAGTGTTATCCGTCGTCGTCGAGCAGGGTCGACGCTTAATGGCGATGGCCTTAGCCAATAGGATGTAAACTTCAACTGTCGTTGAAGTGTTATCCGTCGTCGTCGAGCAGGGTCGACGCTTAATGGCGATGGCCTTAGCCAATAGGATGTAAACTTCAACTGTCGTTGAAGTGTTATCCGTCGTCGTCGAGCAGGGTCGACGCTTAATGGCGATGGCCTTAGCCAATAGGATGTAAACTTCAACTGTCGTTGAAGTGTTATCCGTCGTCGTCGAGCAGGGTCGACGCTTAATGGCGATGGCCTTAGCCAATAGGATGTAAACTTCAACTGTCGTTGAAGTGTTATCCGTCGTCGTCGAGCAGGGTCGACGCTTAATGGCGATGGCCTTAGCCAATAGGATGTAAACTTCAACTGTCGTTGAAGTGTTATCCGTCGTCGTCGAGCAGGGTCGACGCTTAATGGCGATGGCCTTAGCCAATAGGATGTAAACTTCAACTGTCGTTGAAGTGTTATCCGTCGTCGTCGAGCAGGGTCGACGCTTAATGGCGATGGCCTTAGCCAATAGGATGTAAACTTCAACTGTCGTTGAAGTGTTATCCGTCGTCGTCGAGCAGGGTCGACGCTTAATGGCGATGGCCTTAGCCAATAGGATGTAAACTTCAACTGTCGTTGAAGTGTTATCCGTCGTCGTCGAGCAGGGTCGACGCTTAATGGCGATGGCCTTAGCCAATAGGATGTAAACTTCAACTGTCGTTGAAGTGTTATCCGTCGTCGTCGAGCAGGGTCGACGCTTAATGGCGATGGCCTTAGCCAATAGGATGTAAACTTCAACTGTCGTTGAAGTGTTATCCGTCGTCGTCGAGCAGGGTCGACGCTTAATGGCGATGGCCTTAGCCAATAGGATGTAAACTTCAACTGTCGTTGAAGTGTTATCCGTCGTCGTCGAGCAGGGTCGACGCTTAATGGCGATGGCCTTAGCCAATAGGATGTAAACTTCAACTGTTGTTAAAGTGCTATCCGTCATCGTTGAGCAGGGTCGAGGCTTAATGGCGATGGCCTCAGCCAATAGGATGTAAACTTCAACTACATTGAAGTGTTATCCGTCGTCGTCGAGTAGGGTCGACGCTTAATGGCGATGGCCTTAGCCAATAGGATGTAAACTTCAACTGTCGTTGAAGTGTTATCCGTTGTTGTCGAGCAGGGTCGACGCTTAATGGCAATGGCCTTAGCCAATAGAATGTAACTTCAACTGTCGTTGAAGAGTTATCCGTCGTCGTTGAGCAGGCTCGACGCTTAATGGCGATGGCCTTAGACAATAAGATATAAACTTCAATTGTCGTTGAAGTGTTATCCGTTGTCGTAGAGCAGTGTCGATGCTTAATGGCGATGGCCTTAGGCAATAGGATGTAACTTCAACTGTCGTTGAAGTGTTATCCATCGTCGTCGAGCAGGGTTGACGCTTAATGGCGAATGCCTTAGATAATAGGATGTAACTTCAACTGTCATTGAAGTGTTATCCGTCGTCGTCGAGCAGGGTCGACGGTTCATGGCGAAGGCCTTAGCTAATTGGATGTAACTTCAATTGTCATTGAAGTGTTATCCGTCGTCGTCGAGCAGGGTCGACGCTTAATAGCGATGGCCTTAGCCAATAGGATGTAAACTTCAACAATCATTGAAGTGTTATCCGTCGTTGTCAAGCAAGGTCCATGCTTAATGCCGATGGCCTTAGGCAATAGGATGTAACTTCAACTGTCGTTGAAGTGTTATCCGTCATCGTCGAGCAAGGTCGACGCTTAATGGCGATGGCCTTAGCCAGCAAGATGTAAACTTCAAATGTCGTTGAAGTGTTATCCGTCGTCATCGAACAGGGTCGACGCTTAATGGCGATGGCCTCAGCCAATAGGATGTAAACTTCAACGGTCATTGAAGTGTTATCCGTCATCGTCGAGCAGGGTCGACGCTTAATGGCGATGGACTCAGCCAATAGGATGTAAACTTCAACTATAGTTGAAGTGTTATTCGTCATCGTCGAGCAGGGTCGTCGCTTAATGGTGATGGACTTAGCCAATAGGATGTAAACTTCAACCGTCGTTGAAGTGTTATCCATCATCGTCAAGCAAGGTCGGCGCTTAATGGCGATGGCCTTAGCCAAATAGGATGTAACTTCAACAGTAGTTGAAGTGTTATCCGTCGTCGTCGGGCAGGGTCGGCGCTTAATGGCGATAGCCAAAGCCAATAGGATGTAAACTTCAACAGTCGTTGAAGTGTTATCCGTCGTTGTCGGGCAGGGTCGACGCTTAATGGAGATGGCCTTAGCCAATAGGATGTAAACTTTAAATGTCGTTGAAGTGTTATCCGTCGTCGTCGAGCAGATTCGTAGCTTAATGGCGATGGCCTTATCTAATAGGATGTAACTTCAACTGTGGTTGAAGTGTAATGCGTCATCCTCGAGTAGGGTCGATGCTAAATGGCGATGGGCTTAGCCAATAGGATATAAACTTCAACTGTCGTTGAAGTGTTATCCGTCGTCGTCGAGCAGGGTCGGCGCTTAATGGCAATGGCCTTAGCCAATAGGATGTAACTTCAACTGTCGTTGAAGTGTTATCTATCGTCGTCGAGTAGGGTCGACGCTTAATGGTGATGGCCTCAGCCATTAGGATATAAACTTTAACTGTCGTTGAAGTATTATCCGTCATCAACGAGCAGGGTCGGCGCTTAATGGCGATGGCCTTAGCCAATAGGATGTAACTTCATCTGTCGTTGAAGTGTTATCCGTCCTCGTCGAGCAGGGTTGACGCTTAATGGTAATGGTCTTAGCCAATAGGATGTAACTTCAAGTGTCATTGAAGTTTTATCAGTCTTTGTTGAGTAGGGTCGACACTTAATGGCGATGGCCTTAGCTAATAGAATGTAACTTCAACTGTCGTTGAAGTGTTATCCGTCGTTGTTGAGCGGGGTCGACGCTTAATAGCGATGGCCTTACACAATAGGATGTAACTTCAACTGTCGTTAAAGTGCTATCCATTGTCGTCGAGCAAGGTCGACGCTTAATGGCGATGGCCTTAGCCAATAAGATGTAAACTTCAACTATCGTTGAAGTGTTATCCGTCGCTGTCGAGCAAGGTCGATGCTTAATGGCGATGGCCTAAGCCAATATGATGTAAACTTCAACTGTCGTTGAAGTGTTATCCGTCGCTGTCGAGCAAGGTCGATGCTTAATGGCGATGGCCTAAGCCAATATGATGTAAACTTCAACTGTCGTTGAAGTGTTATCCGTCGCTGTCGAGCAAGGTCGATGCTTAATGGCGATGGCCTAAGCCAATATGATGTAAACTTCAACTGTCGTTGAAGTGTTATCCGTCGCTGTCGAGCAAGGTCGATGCTTAATGGCGATGGCCTAAGCCAATATGATGTAAACTTCAACTGTCGTTGAAGTGTTATCCGTCGCTGTCGAGCAAGGTCGATGCTTAATGGCGATGGCCTAAGCCAATATGATGTAAACTTCAACTGTCGTTGAAGTGTTATCCGTTGTCGTCGGGTAGGGTCGACACTTAATGGCGATGGCCTTAGCCAATAAGATGTAAACTTCAACTATCGTTGAAGTGTTATCCGTCGTTGTCGAGCAAGGTCGATGCTTAATGGCGATGGCCTAAGCCAATATGATGTAAACTTCAACTGTCGTTGAAGTGTTATCCGTCGTCGTCGAGCAGGGTTGACGCTTAATGGCGATGGACTCAGCCAATAGGATTCAAAATTCAACTATCGTTGAAGTGTTATCCGTTGTCGTCGGGTAGGGTCGACACTTAATGGCGATGGCCATAGCCAATAGGAAGTAAACTTCAACTGTCTTTGAAGTGTCATCTGTCGTCGTTGAGCAGGGTCGGCGCTTAATGGCGATGGCCTTAGCCAATAGGATGTAACTTCAACTGTCGTTAAAGTGTTATCCGTTGTCATTGAGTAGGGTCGACGCATAAAGGCGATGGCCTCAGCCAATAGGATGTAAACTTCAACTATCGTTGAAGTGTTATCCGTCGTCGTCGAGCAGGGTTGGCACTTAATGCCGATGGCCTTAGCCAATAGGATGTAACTTTAATTGTCGTTGAAGTGTTATCTGTCGTCGTCGAGCAGGTTCGATGCTTAATGGCGATGGACTTAGCCATTAGGATGTAACTTCAAGTGTCGTTGAAGTGTTATCCGTCGTTGTCGAGCAGGATCGACGCTTAATGGCGATGGCCTTAGCCAAGAATATATAACTTCAACTAGTGTTGAAGTGTTATCCATCGTCGTCGAGTAGGGTCAAAGCTTAATGGCGATGGCCTCATCCAATAGGATGTACACTTCAATTGTCGTTGAAGTGTTATCCGTCGTCGTCGGGCAGGGTCGACTCTTAATAACGATGGCCTCAGCCAAAAGGATGTAAACTTTAACTGTCGTTGAAGTGTTATTCCTCGTCGTCGAGCAGGTTCGACGCTTAATGGCGATGGCCTTAGCCAATAGGATGTAAACTTCAACTGTCGTTGAAGTGTTATCCGTCGTCGTTGAGCAGGGTCGGCGCTTAATGGCGATGGCCTTAACCAATAGGATGTAACTTCAACTGTCGTTGAAGTGTTTTCCGTCGTCGTCAGGCAGGGACGGTGCTTACTCGCGAAGGCCTCAGCCAATAGGATGTAAACTTCACCTTACGTTGAAGTGTTATCCGTCGTCGTCGGGCAGGGTCAACGCTTAATGGCAATGGCCTTAGCCAATATGATGTAAAATTCAACTGTCGTTGAAGTGTTATTCGTCGTCGTCAAGCAGGGTCGATGCTTAATGGCGATGGTCTTAGCTAATAGAATGTAACTTCAACTGTCGTTGAAGTGTTATCCGTCGCTGGCGCTTAATGGCGAAGGCCTTACACAATAGGATGTAACTTCAACTATCGTTGAATTGTTATCCAACGTCATTGAGCAAGGTCAACGCTTAATGGCGATGGCTTTAGCCAATAAGATGTAAACTTCAACTATCGTTGAAATGTTATCCGTCGTTGTCAGGCAGGGGTTCGACGCTTAATAGAGATGGCCTAAGCCAATATGATGTAAACTTCAACTGTCGTTGAAGTGTTATCCATCGTCGTCGAGCAGTGTCGATGTTCAATGGTGATGGCCTAAGCCAATAAGATCTAAACTTCAAATGTTGTTGAAGTGTTATTCTTCATTGTCGAGCAGGGTCGACGCTTAGTGGCGGTGGCCTTAGCCAATAGTATGTAAACTTCAACTATTGTTGAAGTGTTATTCGTCGTCATCGAGCTGGGTCGGCTCTTAATGGTGATGGCCTTAGCTAATAGGGTGTAACTTCAACTGTCGTTAAAGTGTTATCCGTCGTCGTCGAGTAGGGTCGACGCTTAATGGCGATGGACTCAGCCAATAGGATTCAAAATTCAACTGTCGTTGAAGTGTTATCCGTCGTCGTCGGGCAGGGTCGACACTTAATGGCGATGGCCTAAGCCAATAGGAAGTAAACTTCAACTGTCGTTGAAGTGTTATCCGTCGTCGTCGAGCAGGGTCGGCGCTTAATGGCGATGGCCTTAGCCAATAGGATGTAACTTCAACTGTCATTGAAGTGTTATCCGTCGTCATCGAGAAGGGTCGACACATAATGGCGATGGCCTCAGCCAATAGGATCTAAACTTCAACTATCGTTGAAGTGTTATGCATCGTCGTCGAGCAGGGTCGACGCTTAATGGCGATGGCCTTAGCCAATAGGATGTAACTTTAACTGTCGTTAAAGTGTTATCCGTCATCATCGAGCATGTTCGATGCTTAATGGCGATGGACTTAACCATTAGGATGTAACTTCAAGTGTTGTTGAAGTGTTATCCGTCATTGTCGAGCAGGGCTGACGCTTAATGGCGATGGCCTTAGCCAATAGTATATAACTTCCACTGTTGTTGAAGTGTTATCCATCGTCGTCGAGTAGGGTCGATGCTTAATGGTGATGGCCTCATCCAATAGGATACAAACTTCAACTGACGTTGAAGTGTTATCCGTCGTCGTCGGGCAGGGTCGACTCTTAATGGCGACGGCCACAGCCAAAGGGATGTAAACTTTAACTGTCGTTGAAGTGTTATTCGTCATCGTCGAGCAGGGTCGACGCTTAATGGCGATGGCCTTAGCCAATAGGATGTAAACTTCAACTGTCGTTGAAGTGTTATCCATCATCGTCGAGCAGGGTCGGCACTTAATGGCAATGGCCTTAACCAATAGGATGTAACATCAACTATCGTTGAAGTGTTATCCGTCGTCATCGGGTAGGGACGGCGCTTACTGGCGATGGCCTAAGCCAATAGGATGTAAACTTCAGCTTATGTTGAAGTGTTATCCGTCGTCGTCGGGCAGAGTCGACGCTTAATGGTGATGGCCATAGCCAATAGGATGTAAACTTCAACTGTCGTTGAAGTGTTATTCGTCGTCGTCAAGCAGGGTCGATGCTTAATGGCGATGGTCTTAGCTAATAGAATGTAACTTCAACTGTCGTTGATGTGTTATCCATCATCATCGAGCAAGGTCGACGCTTACTGGTGATGGCCTAAGCCAATAGGATGTAAACTTCAACTGTCGTTGAAGTGTTCTTCGTCGTCGTCAAGCAGGGTCGATGCTTAATGGCGATGGTCTTAGCTAATAGAATGTAACTTCAACTGTCGTTGAAGTGTTATCCGTCGTTGGCGCTTAATGGCGAAGGCCTTACACAATAGGATGTAACTTCAACTGTCGTTGATGTGTTATCCATCATCATCGAGCAAGGTCGACGCTTAATGGCGATGGCCTTAGCCAATAAGATGTAAACTTCAACTATCGTTGAAGTGTTATCCGTCGTTGTCGAGCAAGGTCGACGCTTAATGGTGATGGCCTAAGCCAATATGATATAAACTTCAACTGTCGTTGAAGTGTTATCCGTCGTCATCGAGCAGTGTCGACGCTTAATGGCGATGGCCTCAGCCTATAGGATCTAAACTTCAACTGTCGTTGAAGTGTTATTCTTCATCGTCGAGCAAGGTCGACGCTTAGTGGTGATGGCCTTAGCCAATAGGATGTAAACTTCAACTGTCGTTGAAGTGTTATCCGTCATCGTCGAGCAGGGTCGGCACTTAGTGGTGATGGCCTTAGCCAATAAGATGTAACTTCAACTGTCGTTGAAATGTTATCCGTCGTCGTCGAGCAGGGTCAACGCTTAATGGCGATGGCCTCAGCCAATAGGATTCAAAATTCTACTGTAGTTGAAGCGTTATCCGTCTTCGTCGGGCAGGGTCGATGCTTAATAGCAATGGCCTTAGCCAATAGGATGTAAACTTCAACTGTCGTTGAAATGTTATCCGTTGTCGTCGAGCAGGGTCGGCGCTTAATGGCGATGGCCTTAGCCAATAGGATGTAACTTCAACTATCATTGAAGTGTTACCCGTCGTCGTCAAGTAGGTTCGATGCTTAATGGCGATGGACTTAGCCATTAGGACTTAGCCATTAGGATGTAACTTCAAGTGTTGTTGAAGTGTTATCCATCGTTGTCGAGCAAGGTCCATGCTTAATGGCGATGGCCTTAAACAATAGGATGTAACTTCAACAGTCGTTGAAGTGTTATCCGTCGTCGTCGAGCAAGGTCGACGATTAATGGCGATGGCCTTACCCAACAAGATGTAAACTTCAATTGTCGTTGAAGTGTTATCCGTCGTCGTCGAGCAGGGTCGGCGCTTAATGGCGATGGCCTTAGCCAATAGGATGTAACTTCATCTGTCATTGAAGTGTTATCCGTCGTCGTCGAGCAGGGTCTACGCTTAATGGTAATAGCCTTAGCCAATAGGATGTAACTTCAATTGTTGTTGAAGTGTTATCCGTCGTTGTCGAGCGGGGTCGACGCTTAATGGCGATGGGCTTGGACAATAGGATGTAACTTCAACTGTCGTTGAAGTTTTATCCGTCGTTGTCGAGCAAGGTCGACGCTTATTGGTGATAGCCTTAGCCAATAAGATGTGAACTTCAACTATCGTTGAAGTGTTATCCGTCGTCTTCTAGCAGGGTCGACGCTTAATGGTAATGGCCTCAGCCAATAGGATGTAAACATCAACTGTAGTTGAAGTGTTATTCGTCGTCGTCGAGCAGGGTCGACGCTTAATGGCACTGGCCTTAGCAAATAGGATGTAAACTTTAACTGTCATTGAAGTATTATCTGTCGTCGTCGAGCAGGGTCGGCGCTTAACGACGATGGCCTTAGCCAATCAGATGCAATTTCAACTGTCGTTGAAGTGTTATCCGTCGTCGTCGGGCTGGGTAGGCGCTTAATGGCGATGGCCTCAAGCAATAAGATGTAATCTTCAACTGTCATTGAAGTGTTATCCGTCGTCGTCGAGCAGGTTCGATGTTTAATAGCGATGGCCTTAGCCAATAGAATGTAAACTTCAAATGTCATTGAAGTGTTATCCGTTGTTGTCAAACAGGGTCGACGCTTAATGGCGATGGCCTTAGCAAATAGGATATAACTTCAACTGTCGTTGAAGTATTATCCGTAGTCGTTGGGCAAAGTCGGCGCTTAATAGCGATGGCCTCAGCCAATAGGATGTAAACTTCAACTGACATTGAAGTGTTATCCGTCATCGTCGGGCAGGGTCGGTGCTTAGTGGCGATGGCCTTAGCCAATAGGATGTAAACTTCAAATGTTGTTGAAGTGTTATCCGTCGTCGTCGAGCAGGTTCGACGCTTAATGGCGATGGTCTGATCCAATAGAATGTAACTTCAACTGTCGTTTAAGTGTTTTCCGTCATCGTCGAGTAGGGTCGACGCATAATAGCAATGGACTCAGCCAATAGGATGTAAACTTCAACTATCGTTGAAGTGTTATCCGTCGTCGTCGAGCAGGGTCGGTGCTTAATGGCGATGGCCTTAGCTAATAGGATGTAACTTCATCTGTCGTTGAAGTGTTATCCGTCGTCGTCGAGCAGGTTCGTCGCTTAATGGTAATAGCCTTAGCCAATTGGATGTAACTTCAACTGTTGTTGAAGTGTTATCCGTCATTGTCGAGCGAGGTCGATGGTTGATGGCGATGGCCTCAAGCAATAGGATGTAAACTTCAACTGTCGTTAAAGTGTTATCCGTCGTCGTCCGGCAGGGTCGACGCTTAATGGCAATGGCCTTAGCCAATAGAATGTAAACTTCAAATGTCGTTGAAGTGTTATCCGTCGTCGTCGAGCATGGTCGGTGCTTAATGGTGATGGCCTTAGCCAATAGGATGTAACTTCAACTGTCGTTGAAGTGTTATCCGTCGTCGTCGAGTAGGGTCGACGCATAATGGCGATGGCCTCAGCCAATAGGATATAAACTTCAACTATCGTTGAAGTGTTATCCGTTGTCGTCGAGCAGGATTGGCACTTAATGGCGATGGCCTTAGCTAATAGGATGTAACTTCAACTGTCATTGAAGTGTTATCTGTCGTCATCGCGCAGGTTCGATGCTTAATGGCGATGGACTTAGCCATTAGAATGTAACTTAAATTGTCGTTGAAGTGTTATCCGTCGTTGTCGAGCAGGGTCGACGCTTAATGGCGATGGCCTTAGCCAATAGAATATAACTTCAACTGTCGTTGAAGTGTTATCCGTCGTCGACGAGCAGGGTCCATGCTTAATGGCGATGGCGTCATCCAATAGGATGTAAACTTCAATTGTCGTTGAAGTGTTATCCGTCGTCGTCGGGCAAGGTCGACTCTTAATGGCGATGGCCTCAGCCAGAAGGATGTAAACTTCAACTGTCGTTGAAGTGTTATTCATCGTCGTCGAGCAGGGTCGACGCTTAATGGCGATGGCCTTAGCCAAAAGGATGTTCACTTCAACTGTCGTTGAAGTGTTATCCGTCCTCGCCGAGCAGGGTTGGCACTTAATGGCGATGGCCTTAGCTAATAGATATAACTTCAACTGTCGTTGAAGTGTTATTCGTTGTCGTCGGGCAGGGTCGACGCTTACTGGCGATGGCCTCAGCCAATAGGATGTAAACTTCAACTGTCGTTAAAGTGTTATCTGTCGTCGTCGGGCAGGGTCGACGCTTAATGGAGATGGACTTAGCCAATAGGATGTAAACTTCAAATGTCGTTGAAGTTTTATCCGTCGTCGTGGAGCAGATTCGGCACTTAATGGCGATGGCCTTATCCAATAGAATGTAACTTCAACTGTTGTTGAAGTGTTATCCATCGTCGTCGAGTAGGGTCGACGCTTAATGGCGATGGCCTCGTCCATTAGGATGTAAACTTCAACTGTCTTTGAACTGTTATCCATCATCGTCGAGCAGGGTCGGCGCTTAATGGCGATGGCCTTAGTCATCTGTCGTTGAAGTGTTATGCGTCGTCGTTGAGCAGGGTCGACGCTTAATGGTAATAGCCTTAGCCAATATGATGTAACTTCAACTGTTGTTGAAGTGTTATCCGTCGTTGTCGAGCGGGGTCGACGCTTAATGGCGATGGCCTTAGACAATAGGATGTAACTTCAACTGTCGTTGAAGTGTTATCAGTCGTCTTCGAGCAGCCTCAGCCAATAGGATGTAAACTTCAACTGTCGTTAAAGTGTTATTTGTCGTCGTCGAGCAGGGTCGACACTTAGTGGCGATGGCCTTAGCCAATAAGATGTAAACTTCAACTGTCGTTGAAGCGTTATCCGTTGTCGTCGAGTAGGGTCGGTGTTTAATGGCGATGGCCTTAGCCAATAGGATGTAACTTCAACTGTCATTGAAGTATTATCCGTCGTCGTCAAGCAGGATTGACGCTTAATGGCGATGGCCTCCTCCAATAGGATTCAAACTTTAACTGTCGTTGAGGTGTTATCCGTCATCATCGGGTTGGGTCGACGCTTAATGGCGATGGCCTTAGCCAACCGGATGTAAACTTCAATTGTCGTTGAAGTGTTATCCGTCGTCGTCGAGCAGGATCGGCACTTAATGGCGATGGCCATACCTAATAGGATGTAACTTCAACTGTCGTTGAAGTGTTATCCGTCGTCGTCGGCCGGGGTCGACGCTTAATGGCGATGGCCTTAGCCAATAGGCAGTTGAAGTATTATCCGTTGTCGTCGAGCAGGGTCGGTGCTTAATGGCGATGGCCTTTGCCAATAGGATGTAACTTTAACTGACGTTGAAGTGTTATCCGTCGTCGTCGAGTAGGGTCGACGCTTAATGGCGATGGCCTCAGCCAATAGGATGTAAACTTCAACTATCGTTGAAGTGTTATCCGTCGTCGTCGAGCAGGGTCGGTGCTAAATGGAGATAGCCTTAGCTAATAGTATATAACTTCAACTGTCGTTGAAGTGTTATCCATCGTCATCGAGCAGGGTCGATTCTTATTGGCGATGGCCTCAGCCAATAGGATGTAAACTCAACTGTCGTTGAATTGTTATTCGTCGTCGTCGAGCAGGGTCGACGCTTAATGGCGATGGCCTTATCCAATAGGATGTAAACTTCAACTGTCATTGAAGTGTTATCCGTCGTCGTCGAACAGGGTCGGCGCTTAATAGCGATGGCCTTAGCCAATAGAATGTATCTTCAACTGTCGTTGAAGTGTTATCCGTCGTCGTCGGGCAGGGTCGACGCTTAATGGCGATGGACTCAGCCAATAGGATGTAAACTTCAACTGACATTGAAGTGTTATCCGTCGTCGTCGGGCAGGGTCGACGCTTAGTGGCGATGGCCTTAGCCAATAGGTTGTAAACTTCAACTCTCGTTGAAGTGTTATCCGTCATCGTCGAGCAGGGTCGGTGCTTAATGGCGATGGCCTTAGCCAATAAGATGTAACTTCCACTATTGTTGAAGTGTTATCCGTCGTCGTCGAGCAGGGTCGATGCTTAATGGCGACGGCCTCAGCCAATAGGATTTAAACTTAAACTGTCGTTGAAGTGTTATCCGTCGTCATCGGGCAGGGTCGACGCTTAATGGTGATGTCCTTAGATAATAGGATGTAAACTTCAACTATCGTTGAAGTGTTATCCGTTATCTTCGAGCAGGGTCGACGCTTAATGGCGATGGCCTTAGACAATAGGATGTAACTTCAACTGTCGTTGAAGTGTTATCCGTCGTCTTCGAGCAGTGTTGATGCTTAATGGCGATGGCCTCAGCCAATAGGATGTAAACTTCAACTGTCGTTAAAGTGTTATTTGTCGTCGTCGAGCAGGGTCGACACTTAGTGGTGATGGCCTTAGCCAATAAGATGTAAACTTCAACTGTCGTTGAAGTGTTATCCGTCGTCGTCGAGTAGGATCGGTGTTTAATGGCGATGGCCTTAGCCAATAGGATGTAACTTCAACTGTCATTGAAGTGTTATCCGTCGTCATCAAGCAGGATTGACGCTTAATGGCGATGTCCTCCTCCAATAGGATTCAAACTTTAACTGTCGTTGAGGTGTTATCCATCGTCATCGGGCTGAGTCGACGCTTAATGGCGATGGCCTTAGCCAACCGGATGTAAACTTCAATTGTCATTGAAGTGTTATCCGTCATCGTCGAGCAGGCTCGGCACTTAATGGCGATGGCCATACCTAATAGGATGTAACTTCAACTGTCGTTGAAGTGTTATCCGTCGTCGTCGGCCGGGGTCGACACTTAATGGCGATGGCCTTAGCCAATAGGATGTAAACTTCAACTGTTGTTGAAGTATTATCCGCCGTCGTCGAGCAGGGTCAGTGCTTAATGGCGATGGCCTTTGCCAATAGGATGTAACTTTAACTGACGTTGAAGTGTTATCCGTTGTCGTCGAGTAGGGTCGACGCTTAATGGCGATGGCCTCAGCCAATAGGATGTAAACTTCAACTATCGTTGAAGTGCTATCCGTCGTCGTCGAGCAGGGTCGGTGCTAAATGGAGATGGCCTTAGCTAATAGTATATAACTTCAACTATCGTTGAAGTGTTATCCATCGTCATCGAGCAGGGTCGATTCTTAATGGCGATGGCCTCAGCCAATAGGATGTAAACTTCAACTGTCGTTGAAGTGTTATCTGTCGTCGTCGGGCAGGGTCGACTCTTAATGGCGATGGCCTCAGCCAATAGGATGTAAACTCAACTGTCGTTGAAGTGTTATTCCTCGTCGTCGAGCAGGGTCGACGCTTAATGGCGATGGCCTTAGCCAATAGGATGTAAAGTTCAACTGTCGTTGAAGTGTTATCCGTCGTCGTCGAACAGGGTCGGCGCTTAATAGCGATGGCCTTAGCCAATAGGATGTAACTTCAACTGTCGTTGAAGTGTTATCCGTTGTCGTCGGGCAGGGTTGACGCTTAATGGCGATGGCCTCAGCCAATAGGATGTAAACTTCAACTGACATTGAAGTGTTATCCGTCGTCGTCGGGCAGGGTCGAAGCTTAATGGAGATGGCCGTAGCCAATATGATGTAAACTTCAAATGTCGTTGAAGTGTTATCCGTCGTCGTCGAGCAGATTTTAATTGTGATGGCCTTATCTAATAAAATGTAATTTCAACTGTCGTTGAACTGTTATCCGTCGTCGTCGAGCAGGGTCAACGCATAATGGCGATGGCCTCAGCCAACAGGATGTAAACTTCAACTGTCATTAAAGTTTTATTTGTCATCGTCGAGCAGGGTCGACGCTTAGTGGCGATGGCCTTAGCCAATAGGTTGTAAACTTCCACTCTCGTTGAAGTGTTATCCGTCATCGTCAAGCAGGGTCGGTGCTTAATGGCGATGGCCTTAGCCAATAAGATGTAACTTCCACTATTGTTGAAGTGTTATCCGTCGTCATCGAGCAGGGTCGACGCTTAGTGGCGATGGCCTTAGCCAATAAGATGTAACTTCCACTATTGTGAAGTGTTATCCGTCGTCATCGAGCAGGGTCGACGCTTAGTGGCGATGGCCTTAGCCAATAAGATGTAACTTCCACTATTGTGAAGTGTTATCCGTCGTCATCGAGCAGGGTCGACGCTTAGTGGCGATGGCCTTAGCCAATAAGATGTAACTTCCACTATTGTGAAGTGTTATCCGTCGTCATCGAGCAGGGTCGACGCTTAGTGGCGATGGCCTTAGCCAATAAGATGTAACTTCCACTATTGTGAAGTGTTATCCGTCGTCATCGAGCAGGGTCGACGCTTAGTGGCGATGGCCTTAGCCAATAAGATGTAACTTCCACTATTGTGAAGTGTTATCCGTCGTCATCGAGCAGGGTCGACGCTTAGTGGCGATGGCCTTAGCCAATAAGATGTAACTTCCACTATTGTGAAGTGTTATCCGTCGTCATCGAGCAGGGTCGACGCTTAGTGGCGATGGCCTTAGCCAATAAGATGTAACTTCCACTATTGTGAAGTGTTATCCGTCGTCATCGAGCAGGGTCGACGCTTAGTGGCGATGGCCTTAGCCAATAAGATGTAACTTCCACTATTGTGAAGTGTTATCCGTCGTCATCGAGCAGGGTCGACGCTTAGTGGCGATGGCCTTAGCCAATAAGATGTAACTTCCACTATTGTGAAGTGTTATCCGTCGTCATCGAGCAGGGTCGACGCTTAGTGGCGATGGCCTTAGCCAATAAGATGTAACTTCCACTATTGTGAAGTGTTATCCGTCGTCATCGAGCAGGGTCGACGCTTAGTGGCGATGGCCTTAGCCAATAAGATGTAACTTCCACTATTGTGAAGTGTTATCCGTCGTCATCGAGCAGGGTCGACGCTTAGTGGCGATGGCCTTAGCCAATAAGATGTAACTTCCACTATTGTGAAGTGTTATCCGTCATCGTCAAGCAGGGTCGGTGCTTAATGGCGATGGCCTTAGCCAATAAGATGTAACTTCCACTATTGTTGAAGTGTTATCCGTCATCGTCGAGCAGGGTCGATGCTTAATGGCGACGGCCTCAGCCAATAGGATTTAAACTTAAACTGTCGTTGAAGTGTTATACGTCGTCATCGGGCAGGGTCAACGCTTAATGGTGATGTCCTTAGATAATAGGATGTAAACTTCAACTATCGTTGAAGTGTTATCCGTCATCTTCGAGCAGGGTCGACACTTAATGGCGATGGCCTTAGCCAATAGGAAGTAAACTTCAACTGTCGTTGAAGTGTTATCCGTCGTCGTCGAGCAGTGTCGACGCTTAATGGCGATGGCCTCAGCCAACAGGATGTAAACTTTAACTGTCATTAAAGTGTTATTTGTCGTCGTCGAGCAGGGTCGACGCTTAGTGGCGATGGCCTTAGCCAATAGGTTGTAAACTTCAACTCTCATTGAAGTGTTATCCGTCATCATCGAGCAGGGTCGGTGCTTAATGGCGGTGGCCTTAGCCAATAGGATGTAACTTTAACTATCGTTGAAGTGTTATCCGTCGTCGTCGAACAGGGTCGACACTTAATGGTGACGGCCTCAACCAATAGGATTAAAACTTCAACTATCATTGAAGTTTTATTCATCGTCATCGGGCAGGGTCGACGCTTATTGGCGATGTCCTTAGCTAATAGGATGTAAACTTCAGCTGTCGTTGAAGTATTATCTGTCATCATCGAGTAGGGTCGGTGCTTAATGGCGATGGCCTTACCCAATAGGATGTAACTTCAAGTGTCGTTGAAGTGTTATACGTCGTTGTCGAGCAGGGTCGACGCTTAATGGCGATGGCCTTAGCTAATAGTATAAAACTTCAACTGTCGTTGAAGTGTTATCCGTCGTCGTCGGGCAGGGTCGACGCTTAATGGCGATGGCCTTAGCCAATAGGATGTAAACTTCAATTGTCGTTGAAAACTTATCCGTCGTGGTCGAGCAGTGTCGACGCTTAATGGCGATGGCCTCAGCCAATAGGATGTAAACTTCAACTGTCAGTGAAGTGTTACCCGTCGTCGTCGAGCAGGGTCGGCGCTTAATGGCAATCGCCTTAGCCAATAGGATGGAACTTCAATTGTCGTTAAAGTGTTATCCGTCATCGTCGAGCAGGGTCGATGCTTAATGGCGATGGCCTTAGCAAATAGGATGTAACTTCAAGTGTCATTGAAGTGTTATCCGTCTTTGTCGAGCAGGGTCGACATTTAATACCCATGGCCTTAGCCAATAGTATATAACTTCAACTGTCGTTGAAATGTTATCCGTCATCACCGAGCAGGGTCGATGCTTAATGGCGATGGCCTCAGCCAATAGGATGTAAACTTCAACTGTCGTTGAAGTGTTATCCATCATTGTCGAGCAGGGTCGGTGCTTAATTGCGATGGCCTTAGCCAATAGGATGGAACTTAAACTGTCGTTGAAGTGTTATCCATCGTCGTCGAGTAGGGTCGACGCTTAATGGCAACGGCCTCAGCCAATAGGATGTAAACTTCAACTATCGTTGAAGTGTTATCCGTCGTCGTCGAGCAGGGTCGGCGCTTATTGGCGATGGCCTTAGCCAATAGGATGAAACTTCAATTGTCGTTGAAGTGTATCCGTCGTCGTCGAGCAGGGTCGATGCTTAATGGCGATGGCCTTAGCAAATAGGATGTAACTTCAAGTGTCGTTGAAGTGTTATCCGTCTTTGTCGAGGAGGGTCGACGCTTAATGACGATGGCCTTAGCCAATAGTATATAACTTCAACTGTCGTTGAAATGTTATCCGTCATCACCGAGCAGGGTCGATGCTTAATGGCGATGGCCTCAGCCAATCGGATATAAACTTCAACTGTCGTAGAAGTGTTATCCGTTGTCTTCGAGCAGGGTCGACGCTTAATGGCGATGGCCTTAGCCAATAGGATGTAAACTTCAACTGTCGTTGAAGTGTTATCCGTCGTCGTCGAGCAGGGTCGATGCTTAATGGCGATGGCCTTAGCCAATAGGATGTAACTTCAAGTGTCGTTGAAGTGTTATCCGTCGTCGTCGAGCAGGGTCGATGCTTAATGGCGATGGCCTTAGCCAATAGGATGTAACTTCAAGTGTCGTTGAAGTGTTATCCGTCGTCGTCGAGCAGGGTCGATGCTTAATGGCGATGGCCTTAGCCAATAGGATGTAACTTCAAGTGTCGTTGAAGTGTTATCCGTCGTCGTCGAGCAGGGTCGATGCTTAATGGCGATGGCCTTAGCCAATAGGATGTAACTTCAAGTGTCGTTGAAGTGTTATCCGTCGTCGTCGAGCAGGGTCGATGCTTAATGGCGATGGCCTTAGCCAATAGGATGTAACTTCAAGTGTCGTTGAAGTGTTATCCGTCGTCGTCGAGCAGGGTCGATGCTTAATGGCGATGGCCTTAGCCAATAGGATGTAACTTCAAGTGTCGTTGAAGTGTTATCCGTCGTCGTCGAGCAGGGTCGATGCTTAATGGCGATGGCCTTAGCCAATAGGATGTAACTTCAAGTGTCGTTGAAGTGTTATCCGTCGTCGTCGAGCAGGGTCGATGCTTAATGGCGATGGCCTTAGCCAATAGGATGTAACTTCAAGTGTCGTTGAAGTGTTATCCGTCGTCGTCGAGCAGGGTCGATGCTTAATGGCGATGGCCTTAGCCAATAGGATGTAACTTCAAGTGTCGTTGAAGTGTTATCCGTCGTCGTCGAGCAGGGTCGATGCTTAATGGCGATGGCCTTAGCCAATAGGATGTAACTTCAAGTGTCGTTGAAGTGTTATCCGTCGTCGTCGAGCAGGGTCGATGCTTAATGGCGATGGCCTTAGCCAATAGGATGTAACTTCAAGTGTCGTTGAAGTGTTATCCGTCGTCGTCGAGCAGGGTCGATGCTTAATGGCGATGGCCTTAGCCAATAGGATGTAACTTCAAGTGTCGTTGAAGTGTTATCCGTCGTCGTCGAGCAGGGTCGATGCTTAATGGCGATGGCCTTAGCCAATAGGATGTAACTTCAAGTGTCGTTGAAGTGTTATCCGTCGTCGTCGAGCAGGGTCGATGCTTAATGGCGATGGCCTTAGCCAATAGGATGTAACTTCAAGTGTCGTTGAAGTGTTATCCGTCGTCGTCGAGCAGGGTCGATGCTTAATGGCGATGGCCTTAGCCAATAGGATGTAACTTCAAGTGTCGTTGAAGTGTTATCCGTCGTCGTCGAGCAGGGTCGATGCTTAATGGCGATGGCCTTAGCCAATAGGATGTAACTTCAAGTGTCGTTGAAGTGTTATCCGTCTTTGTCGAGCAGGGTCGACGCTTAATGGCGATGGCCTTAGCCAATAGGATGTAAACTTCAACTGTCGTTGAAGTGTTATCCGTCAGCGTCGAGCAGTGTCGACGCTTAATGGCGATGGCCTCAACCAACAGGATGTAAACTTCAACTATCATTGAAGTGTTATTTGTCGTCGTCGAGCAGGGTCGACGCTTAGTGGCGATGGCCTTAGCCAATAGGTTGTAAAATTCAACTCTCGTTGAAGTGTTATCCGTCATCGTCGAGCAGGGTCGGTGCTTAATGGCGATGGCTTTAGCACTGTCGTTGAAGTGTTGTCCGTCGTCGTCGATCAGGGTCGACGCTTAATGGCGACGGCCTCAGCCAATAGGATTTAAACTTCAACTGTTGTTGAAGTGTTATCCGTCGTCATGGGGCAGGGTCGACGCTTAATGGCGATGTCCTTAGCTAATTGGATGTAAACTTCAGCCGTTACGTGTCGTTAAAGTGTTATCCGTCGTTGTCGAGAGGGTCGACGCTTAATGGCAATGGCCTTAGCCAATAGTATATAACTTTAACTATCCTTGAAGTGTTATCCGTCGTCGTCGGGCAGGGTCGATGCTTAATGGCGATGGCCTTAGCCAATAGGATGTAAACTTCAACTGTCGTTGAAGTGTTGTCCGTCGTCGTCGAGTAGGGTCAGCGCTTAATGGCGATGGCTTTAGCCAATAGGATGTAAACTTCAACTGCCGTTGAAGTGTTTTTTATCGTCGTCGAGCAGGGTCAGCGCTTAATGACAATGGCCTTAGCAAATAGGATATAACTTCAACTATCGTTGAAGTGTTATCCGTCGTCGTAGGGGATTGTCGTCGTCCGGCAGGGTCGACGCTTAATGGCTATGGCCTTGGCCAATAGGATGTAAACTTCAAATGTCTTTGAAGTGTTATGCCTCGTCGACGAGCAGATTCGGCGCTTAATGGCGATGGCCTTATCTAATAGGATGTAACTTCAATTGTTGTTGAAGTGTTATCCGTCGTCGTCGAGTAGGGTTGACGCTTAATGGCGAAGGCCTTAGCCAATAGGATGTAAACTTCAACTACCGTTGAAGTGTTATCCGTCGTCGTTGAGCAGTGTCGACGCTTAATGGCGATGGCCTCAGCCAAAAGGATTTAAACTTCAACTGTCATTGAAGTGTTACTCGTCGTCGTCGAGCAGGGTCGACGCTTAGTGGCGTTGGCCTTAGCCAATAGGATGTAAACTTCAACTGTCGTTTAAGTGTTATCCATCATCGTCGAGCAGGGTCGGTGCTTAATGGCGACGGCCTTAGCCAATAGGATGTAACTTCAACTGTCGTTGAAGTGCTATCAGTCATCGTCGAGCAGGGTCGACGCTTAATGGTGATGGCCTCAGCGAATAGGATTCAAACTTCAACTGTCGTCGAAGTGTTATCCGTTATCATTGGGCAAGGTCGACGCTTAATGGCGATGGCCTTAGTCAATAGGATGTAAACTTCAACTGTCGTTGAAGTGCTATCCGTCATCGTCGAGCAGGGTCGGCGCTTAATGGCGATGGCTTTAACCAATAGGATGTAACTTCAACTGTCGTTTAAGTGTTATCCATCGTCGTCGAGTAGGGTCAAGGCTTAATGGCGATGGACTCAGCCAATGGGATGTAAACTTCAGCTATCGTTGAAGTGTTATCCATCGTCGTCGAGCAGGGATAGGATGTAACTTCAACTGTCGTTGAAGTGTTATCCGTCGTCGTAAAGCTGGGTCGATGCTTTATGGCGAAGGACTTGGCCAATTTGATGTAACTTCAAGTGTCGTTGAAGTGTTATCCTTCATTGTCGAGCAGGGTCTACGCTTAATGGCGATGGCCTTAACCAATAGGATGTAAACTTCAACTGTCGTTGAAGAGTTATCCGTCGTCGTCGAGCATGGTCGACGCTTAATGGCGATGGCCTCAGCCAATAGGATGTAAACTTCAACTGTCTTTGAAGTGTTATCCGTCATCATCGAGCAGGGTCGGTGCTTAGTGGAGATGGCCTTAGCCAATAGAATGTAAACTTCAACTATCGTTAAAGAGTTATCCGTCGTCGTCGAGCAGGGTCGACGCTTAATGGGGATGGCCTCAGCCAATAGGATTCAAACTTCAACTGTCGTTAAAGTGTTATCCGTCGTCGTCAAGGTCGGTGCTTAGTGGAGATGTCCTTAGCCAATAGGATGTAAACTTCAACTGTCGTTGAAGTGTTATCCGTCGTCGTCGAGCAGGGTCGGCGCATAATGGCGATGGCCTTAGCCAATAGGATGTAACTTCAACTATCGTTGAAGTGGCATATGTTGTTGTCGAGAAGGGATATGATGTAACTTCAATTGTCGTTGAAGTGTTATCTGTCGTCGTCGGGCAGGGTCAACGCTTAATGGCGATGGCCTTTGCAGATAGGATGTAAACTTCAACTATTGTTGAAGTGTTATCCGTCGTCGTCGAGCAGGATCGACGCTCAATGGCGATGGCCTTAGCCAATAGGATGTAACTTCGACTGTCGTTGATGTGTTATCCGTCGTCGTCGAGTAGGGTCGACGCTTAATGGCGATGCCTCAGTCAATAGGATAAAAACTTCAACTGTCGTTGAAGTGTTATCCGTCTTCGTCGAGCAGGGACGGCGCTTAATAGCGATGGCCTTAGCCAATAAGATGTAACTTCAACTTTCTTTAAAGTGTTATCCGTCGTCGTCGAGCAGGGTCGATGCTTAATGGCGATATCCTTAACCAATAGGATGTAAATTCAAGTGTCGTTGAAGTGTTATCCGTCACTGTCGAGCAGGGTCGACGCTTAATGGCGATGGCCTTAGCCAATAGGATGTAAACTTCAACTATAGTTGAAGTGTTATCCATCATCGTCGATCAGGGTCGGCGCTTAATGGCGATGGCCTTAGCCAATAGGATGTAACTTCAACTGTCGTTAAAGTGTTATCCGTCGTCGTCGAGTAGGGTCGACACTTAATGGCAATGGCCACAACCAATAGGATGTAAACTTCAACTATCGTTGAAGTGTTATCCTTCATCGTCGAGCAGGATCGGCGCTTAGTGGCGATGGCCTTAGCCAATAGGATGAAACTTCAATCGTCGTTGAAGTGTTATCCGTCGTCGTCGAGCAGGGTCGATGCTTAATGGCATTGGCCTTAGCCAATAGGATATAACTTCAAGTGTCGTTGAAGTGTTATCCGTCTTTGTCGAGCAGGGTCGACGGTTAATGACGATGGCCTTAGCCAATAGTATATAACTTCAACTGTCATTGAAATGTTATGCATCGTCACCGAGCAGGGTTGATGCTTAATGGCGATGGCCTCTGCCAATAGGATGTAAACTTCAACTGTCGTTGAAGTGTTATCCGTCGTCATCGAGCAGGGTCGGCGCGTAATGGCAATGACCTTAGTCAATATGATATAACTTCAACTATCGTTGAAAAGTTATCCGTCGTCGTCGCGCAGGGTCGGCGCTTAATGGCGATGGCCTCAAGCAATAGGTTGTAGACTTCAACTGTCGTTGAAGTGTTATCCGTCATCGTCCAGCAGGGTCGACGCTTAATGTCGATGGCCTTGGCCAATATGATGTAAACATCAAATGTCTTTGAAGTGTTATCCATCGTCCTCAAGCAGATTCGGCGCTTAATGGCGATGGCCTTATCCAATGGGATGGAACTTCAACAGTTGTTGAAGTGTTATCCGTCGTCGTCGAGTAGGGTTAACGCTTAATAGCGATGGCCTTAGCCAATAATATGTAACTTCAACTGTCTTTGAAGTGTTATCCGTCGTCGTCGAGCAGGGTCGATGCTTAATGGCGATATCCTTAACCAATAGGATATAAATTCAAGTGTCGTTGAAGTGTTATCCGTCGCTGTCGAGTAGGGTCGACACTTAATGGCGATGGCCTTAGCCAATAGGATGTAAACTTCAACTATAGTTGAAGTGTTATCCATCATTGTCGAGCAGGGTCGGCGCTTAATGGCGATGGCCTTCGCCAATATGATGTAACTTCAACTGTCGTTGAAGAGTTATCCGTCGTCGTCGAGTAGGGACGACACTTAATGGCAATGGCCTCAGCCAATAGGATGTAAACTTCAACTATTGTTGAAGTGTTATCCTTCATCGTCGAGCAGGATCGACGCTTAGTGGCGATGGCCTTAGCAGATAGGATGAAACTTTAATCGCCGTTGAAGTGTTATCCGTCGTCATCGAGCAGGGTCGATGCTTAATGGCGATGGACGTAGCCAATACGATATAATTTCAAGTGTCGTTGAAGTGTTATCCGTCTTTGTCGAGCATGGTCGACGCCTAATGACGATGGCCTTAGCCAATAGTATATAACTTCAACTGTCATTGAAATGTTATGCATCGTCACCGAGCCGGGTCGTTGCTTAATGGCGATGGCCTCAGCCAATAGGATGTAAACTTCAACTGTCGTTGAAGTGTTATCCGTCGTCATCGGGCAGGGTCGACTCTTAATAGCGATGGCCTCAGCCAATAGGATGTAAACTTCAACTGTCATTGAAGTGTTATCCGTCGTCGTCGAGCAGGGTCGGCGCTTAATGGCAATGACCTTAGTCAATAGGATGTAACTTCAACTATCATTGAAGTGTTGTCCATCATCGTCGGGCAGGGTCGGCGCTTAATGGCGATAGCCTCAAGAAATAGGATGTAGACTTCAACTGTCGTTGAAGTGTTATCCGTCATCGTCCGGCAGGGTCGACGCTTAATGTCGATGGCCTTGGCCAATAGGATGTAAACTTCAAATGTCTTTGAAGTGTTATCCGTCGTCGTCGAGCAGATTGACGCTTAATGGCGATGGCCTTATCCAATAGGATGTAACTTCAACTGCTGTTGAAGTGTTATCCGTTATCGTCGAGTAGGGTTGACGCTTAATGGCGATGGCCTTAGCCAATAGGATGTAACTTCAACTGTCGTTAAATTGTTTTCCATCGTCGTTGAGCAGGGTCGGCGCTTAATGGCGATGGTATTAGCCAATAGGATGTAACTTCAACTGTCGTTGAAGTGTTATCCATCGTCGTCGAGCAGGGTCGGCTCTTAATGGCGATGGTCTTAGCCAATAGGATGTAACTTCAACTGTCGTTAAAGTGTTATCCGTCGTCGTCGAGTAGGGTCGACGCTTAATGGAAATGGACTCAGCCAATAGGATGTAAACTTCAAATATCGTTGAAGTGTTATACTTCATCGTCGAGCAGGATCGGCGCTTAATGGCGATGGCCTTAGCCAATAGGATGAAACTTCAATCATTGTTGAAGTGTTATCCGTCGTCGTCGGGCAGGGTCAACGATTAATGGCGATGGCCTTAGCCAATAGGATGTAAATTTCAACTGTCGTTGAAGTGTTATCCATCATCGTCGAGCAGGTTCGGCGCTTAATGGCGATGGCCTTAGCCAATAGGATGTAACTTCAACTGTCGTTGAAGTGTTATCCATCATCGTCGAGCAGGTTCGGCGCTTAATGGCGATGGCCTTAGCCAATAGGATGTAACTTCAACTGTCGTTGAAGTGTTATCCGTCGTCGTCGAGTAGGGTCGACACTTAATGGCAATGGCCTCATCCAATAGGATGTAAACTTCAACTATCGTTGAAGTGTTATCCTTCATCATCGAGCAGGATCGGCGCTTAGTGGCGATGGCCATAGCCAATAGGATAAAACTTCGATCGTCGTTGAAGTGTTATCCGTCGTCGTCGAGCAGGGTCGATGCTTAATGGCGATGGCCTTAGCCAATAGGATATAACTTCAAGTGTCGTTGAAGTGTTATCCGTCGTCGTCGAGCTGTGTTGAAGCTTAATGGAGATGGCCTCAGCCAATAGGATGTAAACTTGAACTGTCATTGAAGTGTTATTCGTCATCGTCGAGCAGGGTCAGCACTTAATGGCAATGGCCTCAGCCATTAGGATGTAAACTTCAACTGTCATTGAAGTGTTATCCGTCGTCGTCGAGCAGGGTCGGCGCTTAATGGCGATGGCCTTAGCCAATAGGATGTAACTTCAACTGTCGTTGAAGGGTTATCCTTCGTCGTCGAGCAAGGTCGACGCTTAATGGTAATGGCCTTAGCCAATAGGATGTTACTTCAAGTGTCATTGAAGTTTTATCCGTCTTTGTCGAGCATGGTCGACGCTTAATGGCGATGGACTTAGCAGGATGTAACTTCAACTGTCTTTGAATTGTTATCCGTCGTTGTCGAGCGAGGTCAACGCATAATGGCAATTGCCTTAGACAATAGGATGTAACTTCAACTGTTGTTGAAGTGTTATCCGTCTTCGTCGAGCAAGGTCGACGCTTAATGGCGATGGCCTTAGCCAATAAGATGTAAACTTCAACTATCTTTGAAGTTTTATCCGTCGTCGTCGAGCAGGGTCGACGCTTAATGGCGATGGCCTTAGCCAATAGGATGTAAACTTCAACTGTCGTTGAAGTGTTATCCGTCGTTGTCGAGTAGTGTCGATTCTTAATGGCGATGGCCTCAGCCAATAGGATGTAAACTTCAACTGACTTTGAAGTGTTATCCGTCGTCGTCGATCCGTCGTCGTCGAGCAGTGTCGACGCTTAATGGTGATGGCCTCAGCCAATAGGATGTAAACTTGAACTGTCATTGAAGTGTTATTCGTCATCGTCGACAGGGTCAGCACTTAATGGCAATGGCCTCGGCCATTAGGATGTAAACTTCAACTGTCATTGAAGTGTTATCCATCGTCGTCGAGCAGGGTTGACGCTAAATGGCGATGGCCTTAGCCAATAGGATGTAACTTCAACTGTCGTTGAAGTGTTATCCTTCGCCGTCGAGCAGGGTCGACGCTTAATGGTAATGGCCTTAGCCAATCGGTTGTAACTTCAAGTGTCGTTGAAGTTTTATCCGTCTTTGTCAAGCATGGTCGATGCTTAATGGCTATGGCCTTAGCAGGATGTATCTTCAACTGTCTTTGAAGTGTTATCCGTCGTTGTCGAGCGGGGTTGACGCATAATGGCGATGGCCTTAGACAATAGGATGTAACTTCAACTGTCATTGAAGTGTTAATCGTCGTCGTCGAGCAGGGTCGACGCTTAGTGGCGATGGACTTAGCCAATAGGATGTAAACTTCAACTGTCGTTGAAGTGTTATCCGTCGTCGTCGAGCAGGGTCGGCGTTTAATGGCGATGGCCTTAGCCAATAGAATGTAACTTCAACTTTCGTTGAAGTGTTATCCGTTATCGTCGAGCAGGGTCGATGCTTAATGGCGATGGCCTCAGCCAATATCATTCAAACTTCAATTGTCGTTGAAATGTTATCTGTCGTCATCGGGCAGGGTCGACGTTTAATGGCGATGGCCTTTGCCAATAGGATGTAAACTTCAACTATCGTTGAAGTGTTATCCGTCGTCATCGAGCAGGGTTGGCGCTTATTGGTGATGGCCTTAACCAATAGGATGTAACTTCAACTGTCGTTGAAGTGTTATCCGTCGTTGTCAAGTAGGGTCGACGCTTAATGGCGATAGCCTCAGCCAATAGGATGTAAACTTCAACAGTCGTTGAAGTATTATCCGTCATCGTCGAGTAAGGTCGGCGCTTAATCGCGATAGCCTTAGCCAATAGGATGTAAACTTCAACTGTCATTGAAGTGTTATACGTCGTCGTGGAGCAGTGTCGACGCTTAATTGTGTTGGCCTTAACCAATAGGATGTAACTTTAACTGTCGTTGAAGTGTTATCCATCGTCGTCGAGTAGGGTCGACGCTTAATGGTAATGGCCTTAGCCAATAGGATGTAACTTCAAGTGTCGTTGAAGTGTTATCCGTCATCGTCGAGCAGGGTCGACGCTTAATAGCGATGGCCTCAACTAATAGGATGTAAACTTCAACTGTCGTTGAAGTGTCATCCGTGATCGTCGAACAGGGTCGACGCTTAATGGTGATGGCCTTAGCAAATAGGATGTAAATTTCCATTGTTGTTGAAGTGTTATCCTTCATCGTCGAGCAGTGTTGACGTTTAATGGAGATGGCCTTATTCAATATGATGTAACTTCAACTGTCGTTGAAGTGTTATCCGTCATCGTCGCACAGGGTCGATGCTTAATGGCGATGGCCTCGGCCAATAGGATGTAAACTTCAACTGTCTTTGAAGTGTTATCCGTCGTCGTCAAGTAGGGTCGACGCTTATTGGTGATGGCCTCAGCCAATAGGATGTAAACTTCAACTGTCGTTGAAGTGTTATCCGTCGTCGTCGAGCAGGGTCGATGCTTAATGGAGATGGAATTAGCCAATAGGATGTAAACTTCAACTGTCGTTGAAGTGTTATCCGTCGTCGTCGCGTAGGGTCGACGCTTAATGGCGATGGCCTTAGCCAATAGGATGTAAACTTCAACTGTCGTTGAAGTGTTATCCGTCGCCGTCGAGCAGGGTCGACCCTTAATGGCGATGGCCTTAACCAATAGTATGTAACTTCAACTGTCATTGAAGTGTTATCCGTCATCGTCGAGCAGGGTTGATGCTTAATGGTGATGGCCTTAGACAATAGGATGTAACTTCAACTGTCGTTGAAGTGTTAATCGTCGTCATCGAGCAGGGTCGACGCTTAATGGCAATGGCCTTAGCCAATAGGATGTAACTTCAACTGTCGTTGAAGTGTTATCCATCGTCGTCGAGCAGGGTTGACGCTTAATGGCGATGGCCTTAGCCAATAGGATGTAAACTTCAACTGTCATTGAAGTGTTATCCGTCGTCGTCGAGCAGGGTCGACACTTAATGTCGATGGCCTTAGCCGTTGACATAGTGGAGATAGTGGCCTTAGCGGTTTACGCGATGGAGATGGCGGCCTTAGCCGTTTACATAATGGAGATGGTGGCCTTAGCCGTTTACCCAGTAGAGATGATGGCCTTAGCTGTTTACACAATGGAGATGGTGACCTTAGCCGTTTACACAATGGAGGTGGTGGCCTTAGCCGTTTACACAATGGAGATTCACCTAGGCTAGTCCCTCTATTATATTGGCTTGGAGGGCATGTCGAGTGGGTGATATGATGGACTTGTCCTTGGATACCCCCAGGTATCCCCTTTGCCGCCTTGTTTAAAACCTCCCCGAGAAAACCTAATTGGGAAAAAATAGTACGACTTGGGCGACGCCTCTCAGAAATGGAAGTACTTGAAGTGGGCGACGTTCCAATTATTTTGGAGTGTTTTTCCTTCCATTGTTTCCAACTGGAATGCTCTTTTGCTCGTTGCTGCCGCGATTTTATATGGTCCGTACCAATTAGTGCCCAATTTCCCTTCGCTCGGGTCTTTTGACGCCAACGTTTTGGCTTTGAGGACATAATCACCCACTTTGAGTGGTCTTATTTTGGCTTTTTTGTTGTAATACATTTCAACCTGTTGTTTTTGGGCCGCCATTCTTATGTGGGCCATGTCCCTTCGTTCTTTGGCCTCGTCGAGGTCTTGGAGTCTATTCAGGTCGTTATCTGCTCCGCTGGTATGTGAATACCTTAGGCTTGGTTCTCCGATTTCGACGGGTATGACCGCATCGGTTCCATAGACCAGTGAGCATGGTGTTTCTCCCGTGCTGGATTTGGGCGTGGTCTGATGTGCCCATAACACTTCCAGTAGTAGTTCGGGCCATAGCCCTTTGGCTTCTTCAAGTTTCTTTTTCAGTATGTTCAGTATCGTTTTGTTGGAAGATTTTGCTTTGTCGTTGGCGGCGGGGTGATATGGCGTGAAGAGTATTCGCTTGATGTGCCATTTCTCGAAGAACTCAGTTGTCCTTTTGCCAATGAATTGGGCGCCATTATCGCAGCTGATTTCCTTGGGGATGCCGAAACGACATATGACATTTTTCCATATGAAGGCAATGACTTCTTGTTCGCGTATCTGGGCATATGCACCTACTTCTACCCACTTGGAGAAATAGTCAGTTAAAACTAACAGAAATCGTACCTTTCCTCGTCCCGCTGGTAGGGGACCGATTATGTCCATTCCCCACTTAATGAAGGGCCAAGGTGAGTTTACTGAGTGGAGAGACTCTCCTGGTTGATGTATCATAGGGGCATACTTTTGGCATTGTTCACACTTGCGAACATACTCTGCTGCCTCTTTTTTCATAGTGGCCACTAATAGCCGGCTCGGATGATGCAACCGGATGAGGGCGCAATTACCTGTATGGGCACCACAGTGACCCTCGTGCACCTCTTCAAGTACTTGCCTCGTTTGGTGCGGCCCTAGGCACTTAGCGAGGGGTCCGCCAAACGTCCTTGTGTGGAGATCGTGATTTATCAGGCTGTATCGGGCGAATTGTACACGGAGCTTCTTGGCTTCTTTTTTGTCGAGTGGGAGTGTCCCGTCCTACAGATAGGAGACAAACTGGTTGCGCCAGTCCCAAGTCAGATTTAAAGAGAGTACCTCAGCGTGATCGATGGCTGAATGGAGGAGGGTGACTATACTCTACCTGTTGATATTTTTGGTGGTTGCGGCCAGTTTCGCTAAGTCGTCTGCTTCGACATTTTGCGCCCTAGGTATTTTTTCAAAGCGGCACTCGTCGAACTCAGGCATCAACTTATGGATTTCTAATTAGTATTTTTGTAGTCTCTGCTCCTTAATTTGGTAAGTCCCGGTGACCTGGTTCACCACGAGTTGGGAATAGCAATGGAGTATGAGTGATTGAGCCCCGTATTTGATGGCTAACTTCATACGTGCAACCACAGCCTCATACTCGGCCTCATTGTTAGTCATCTCGGGGCATCGTATGGACTGACGAATTATTTCACCAGTGGGGACTTCGAGAACGAGTCCAAGTCCCGATCCCAAGGCATTAGCGGCGCCGTCAGTGTAGAGGGTCCAAAGGTCGATACTAGGAGAGGCACGAATGGCCTCCAATTCCGCCTCAGACAATATCTCTATGCTGAAGTCGGCAACAAAGTCGGCAAGTACCTGCGACTTGATGGAGTTTCTTGGATTATAGGATATGTCATGCTCGCTGAGCTCTATGGCCCATCTGGAGAGCCTACCCGACAGCTCGGGTTTGTGTAAGATGCTTCTCAGGAGGAAGGTCGTTATTACTTTTATGGGGTGGCACTGAAAATAAGGTCTAAGCTTTCGTGAAGCTACGACCAATGCCAGGGCCAACTTCTCGAGGTGTGGGTACCGTGTTTTGGCGTCCACTAGGGTTTTGCTGATATAATAAATAGGAGATTGCGTACCTTTGTTTTCGCGGACCAAGATTGCGCTGACAGAGACTTCGGACACCGCTAGATAGACCAGCAAAGATTCGCCTGGGTTCGCTTTGACTAGCAACGGTGGCGAAGATAAATATGCTTTTAATTTTCTCAAGGCCTCGACACATTCCTCGTTCCACTGTAGCCCTGATCTTTTCTCAACACGTTGAAAAACTTATGGCACCCGTCGGAGGATCGCGAGATGAACATGGATAGGGCGGCTATTCGTCCTATCAGCTTTTGTACCTGCTTTTTGCTGTTCAAAGTCTCAGTTATTGCATCTATTGCCTTGATATGGTCTGGGTTGACCTCGATACCTCGTTGTGATACAAGGAAACCCAAAAACTTTCTCGAGGCCATGCCGAAGGTGCACTTTTCTGGGTTCAACTTCATCCCGTATTGTCTTAGTATCTCGATGTAGTCTTCTTTCTTTGCCGACTTCACTAGCATATCGTCGATATAGACCTCTATGGTCTTGCCAAGCTGTTTCTTGAACATTTTGGTAACCAGTCTCTGATACGTTGCCCCTGCATTTTTGAGTCCGAAGGGCATCACTTTATAGCAATACGTCCCTTAGTGGGCGATAAAAGTTGTCTTTTCTTGGTCCTCCTCGACCATCATGATCTGGTTGTAGCCGGAGTAGGCATCTAAGAAGCTTAGCAGTTCATGTCCTGCCATGGCGTCGATCAACTGGTCGATGTGGGGTAATGGGAACGAATCTTTCGGGCATTCCTTGTTATGGTCGGTGAAATCCACGCACATTCTCCATTTCCCGTTTTTCTTTATGACCATGACGACATTGGCGACCCATTGGGGGTACTTTGATTCTCTGATGGATCTGTTGGCTGGTATCTTATCTACTTCTTCACTGACCGCCTCGTTGATTGTGGCGTTGAACTTCCTTCTAATTTGCGGCACGGGCAGATACAGTGGGTCGACGTTCAGCTTGGAGTGGCGATGCCTCTCGGGATTCCCGGCATATCTGAATGAGAAAAGGCAAATAAATCTGCGTGGTTATTTAGAAATTCATGGTACTTACTTGGGTCGCAGAGGTTGTGCCCAACATAGGCTTTATTTGTATGGTCGGTGCTGTCCAGTTGGACTGGGTCGAGATCCTCGACCGTCGCTTTGCGGGCTTCTACGACATATGGATCTGTCACGGCCCAATTTCCAAACCCGGTCGTGATGGCGCCTCTCGTGAAGACAAGGCCAACCAACTAACCCAAATCGTCTCTTTAACACTTATTAAACATAATGAATAGATAATTACAGCTAACGACAATAATAACCAGTATTTGCAACCCAACACAACCCGACCTGGGTGTCACAAGTCACGAGCATCTAAAGAAAACCTGGACACAATTACAGGGCCAATAATATACAAGAAATAAATTTTGGAATTCTAAAGACAATGTCCGATGCCGCGAACGCTAGCGGTCACCTTGCTCAGTTTCAATAGTAATACCTTCAATTAGCTAATAACCCGCTACTAGGTGAACAACACCTGCAACTGCACGCGAGGTGCAAGGAGTAAAGTGAGTACTCCAACTTAGTGAGTAATAAGAGTAAATAATAACTGAGCAGCAAGAAATCACGTAAGAGCACTCCACCATGCTATATAGGGCAGTACAACCCTTTGAGAAAACAGTAAACCGTGAAAATCCTTTACAATATCTGGTTCAGTTAAAAACCTCTTTTGAAAATATCCTTTTCCAACAGTCAAGCATATGAATGTGATATTAGATAGTGCAAGTTAGCACATAAGTCAGCCCCTAGGGCACAACACTCCACCAACAAATAACACCAGGGTATCTTTTAAACAGTGCACGAAGTAGCATGGATGCCAATGAAATGAGAGTGCTGAATGTCATGACACGTAGTACAAACAGGAACCAATGCATGAATGAAATGCAATGCACATGACCGCTGCGGCGTGCAGCCCGATCCATTTGGGAACCCGCGCTTACTGTGGGGGTTCAGACTCCGGAGGGGCTCCTACAGCCCAAGCGCAATATCAATATCACACCACTGCGGCGTGCAGCCCGATCCATCCTCAGTCCAGTATATGCATGTGAGTCACTAGGGCGATGTCAAGTAATAGTTCTCAGCTCCAAATGTTAGAAATGTAGTTTAAGTTTTAAAACCTTAGAAGTATGACTAGACATTTCAAAACAATGTTTAACTCACGACTGAAATCATTTAACATTCCAAGTATCATGGAAACAGTGATAATAATCCCTAAATGATTCAAATAATCGGCACGAAGCCCAAAACATGGCAATCAGCCCAAATCATGATGATAACAAGTAGTTTCAGTCAAATACATAGTAATTTCATCAATCGGGATGGACCAAGTCGCAATCCCCAATGGCACACTACCCCAAGCTCGCTATCCGGCGTGCAAGTCACCTAAATGCAGCACTATGATGTGCAAATCTGGGGTTTCAAACCCTCAGAATATCATTTACAATTATTACTCACCTCGAACCGGCGAAATCTCTAACTTGCAACGCTTTTGCCCCTCAAATCGGCCTCCACGCGGGCCGAATCTAACCAAAATCAGAGCGAATACATCACAATATGCTAAGGGAACAATACCCAATCGAAAATAATCGAAATATAGCAAAAATTTCGAAACTGGAAAAACCCGAGCCCCGGGCCCACTTCTCAAAAAATTATAAAATTCACTTCACCGGATTTCTCGTCTCGCCAAGAGTCCATACATATCAAATTTACCAAAATCGGAGTTCAAATGCCTCCTCAAATCCCAAATTTTTCATTTCAAAAACCAAGCCCTAGTTCTTCCAATTTTTACCCAAATTTCCAAGAATTAAAGGTTGATTCTTCAATAAAATGATGTTTCTAGGCCATAGAACTTACCTCGAATCGATTCCCAGTCAAAACTCTCTAAAATCCCCGTCAAAAGCTCCCAAGCTCGCTCAACAATGGTGGAAAATACATAACCCTCACGGAACAAAATGAATATAAACCCTTACTGGCCTTCAGGGGTTTCCGCTTCTGCGGTCCCCATGCCCGCTCCCGCATAACTGCTTCTGCGGTTTTTATCTGCTTAAGCGTAATTTCATTAAACCATAGGGGCCGCTTCTGCGGAACTTCACCTCCAGGCCAACCGCTTCTGCGACCTTACGTCCGCTTAAGCGAAACCATTTCCACTTCTGAGGAACTTCCCAAATAAGCCCCAGACCGCTTTTGTGACCTATAACTCGCTTCTGTGGAACCGCTTCTGTGGCTCATTTCCGCAGAAGCGAAAATACCTGATACCAGCAATATGAACCTGCAACAAACTTCAAAAACTCCCCGTTTAACCACCCGAACTCACCCCGAGGCCCCCGAGACCTCAACCAAAAATACCAACACATCCTAAAACCCCATTAAAACTTGTTCCAATCCTCAAAACACATCAAACAACGCTAAAATCATTAAATCACATCGGATTCAAGCCTAAGTTTCTTCAAAACTTCCAAAATGCGCATTCGATCAAAAACCCGACCAAGACAACTCCGAATGATCTGAAATTTTGCACACATATCCAAAATCACCTAACGAAGCTACAGAAACTCTCGGAATTCCATTTCGACCCTCCGATCAAAATCTCACCTAGCAACCGGAATTCGCCAAAAAACTAACTTCGCCAATTCAAGCCTAATTCTACACCGGACCTCCAAAATCAATTTCGATCACGCTCCTAAGTCACAAATCATTTCCCGAAGCTAACCGAATCACCGTAAATCACATCCAAGCCTTCTAACTTATAAGTCAATGTCCGGTTGATTTTTCCAACTTAAGCCTTCCTTAAAGAGACTAAGTATCTCATTTCTTATCAAAACCAATCCAAATCAACTCTAACACACCACATACCGATAACGAAACATGAAGAAGAATAAAATGGGGGAAACGGAGCAGCAACACAAGAGATGACGGGTTGGGTCATCACATCCTCCCCAACTTAAATAAACGCTCGTCCTCGAGCGTACCCAGAGTTGTACTAGAAGCAACCCAATAGGTGAATGAACTTACCAAGCATATACCCGGGGTGATCCCTCGTCACACTATCTCGCATAGGTCCAATAACACAATACAGCTAAAATTTCACAGTCCACCTAAACCATAAACTGTAGGACCACATTACACTTTCCGAAGTCATACACAAGATCAGGACCTCAGATCTATACTCAGAATAAGCCAACCCTCAATCACATGATATACTATATAGCTCAACACTCGAAACGATAACTTCTATTCTCAGCAGTAACCCACCATAGCCAAATACCGATAGAAGACTTCTCACTAGCTAAAGCCTTATTCCAACACTTTCATATACTGCCAACAACAAATGAAACACGCGATAAGCCATAACCATTCCTCAGGTCACCCATACATGAATCCACTTCCTTGTTGACTAATACCACAACAGATTTTCGGGCCAAACCTCGATGTTAACCCTCTAACAAGCTGAAATCACATCTGTTCGCATTCATTAATGACTCCAACGATCACCTCGAATTTAACACACCACCCTGGTGATGCGACACCTCAATACAGGCCTAAGCCACAACTTGCATAATGCACGTACCATTAAGGAACGATCTGAACATACTCAAATCAGGACAAATGACTCAAACGGAAGAGTTGTACCTCAAGCTCATCAATACCGTTACAACACAAAGCTGAGACCGCATCTCACATTACGGAAATAGAGTACCTGAATCCTCCTCGAAAGGTCATAACTTCACGTAGCCTCGCTAAAATGCGCGATCCTACCCAAACACTGTTGCACCTGACACATCTCAAGTCGCTATGCTCAAAATTAACAGCCACGCACAATTTGATATCTGGAACCAAAGCAACTAATCACACCCACGGTGAAACAAATAACGTACGACACGCAACCCGATAGGTCATAACTAACACTCCATTTACCGAGAAACACCCAATTACTCTTCCCGCTCGACTTCCTCTATAAATTTACCCAATAGAACTGCACCATATGTGCCCATAACCAACAAATCTTAACATCTCACAGTACATAAAGCAACTCATAGATATCCCCAAATCACTATTAAGTTCAATAACGATCGAATCAACCTATCCCTCAATAATACCACTCGGAATCAACCAAGCTAACTCAAGCCAAATACGTAGCCACATCGGCCTGCCAATGAACTCAATACCAAGGAGCCTGAAGCTGCTCCTTCAACTACCATAACTCCTGCCAGAGCCGTACGATACGATGCCCGGCACCAATTAATACCTAAATACATAACCTCGCCCAGTGACATGCCCGTCCACAAGAAACACATCCGAAAAAAAGTCCCTCAATACTGGAACTGAATCAATGGTAGAAACCTCTACACTGACATCCGCCACGAAGGCCCAATTAAGAAAATCAATCCTTCCCAACCGTCCGCTGGTCTTTAGAACACAACCACTCTGCTAGAATATAATCAGACGCACTCCGCCACAAAACCTGTGGCATTTTCTGACATAACCCATAGCACAATAGTCTAGAATAACCCAACACTGAGACAATCAGTCTACACCCCAATATCATATCCAAAATCTAATATATCAAGCAAAGAAAGATCCACTCGGGCTTCCAAATCCCAATAGCTGTTAACGGTACCAATACGTACGATCTACAACCGCTACACAGTCCGAACCTGAGAACTCCTAGTCTCCAACTCCATATAGCACACGAATCACTGTACCTGATCCCAAATTCCGCAGTATGAATACATATTACATCTTGAGTACCCAATCATTCCACGAAGATATCCTAAAATCCTCACATGCCATCAAACAAACTCAGATATCAACAGTCGATTTAGCAACAAAGTGCCGCAATACTACCGAAGTATCATCAGTTTAATCACATTACCCTTTCCTGTGACGTATACTATTGTCAAATCACTTTCAATTAGCAGTACCATTTCCTTGATTACCTGAGGCTACCCGTTGCCTAAGAATTTTATGAACTTCTTTTCAGAACTGAACTGTAACTCATCTAATCAAAAACTTCCGCCGATCCCATTAGGAAGAAGAATCATTACACATCTCATGCCTCGCATACCCACAGAAAATATATTCATCTCCAAACCACGGTGAAACCCAATAAGAATTCTCTCCCAATTCCATTTGCACAGGCTAAACTATCAGGACTGAATCCTTCTAACTAGACCAAGCTAAACAAGCTATCAGAACTCAAGAGCTTTGCTGCAAAATACCTGTATGAACTCATTGCCTCGAACACACACAAGGAATTACTCATATCCTTACCATACCGATTCGGTCCACTAACAAGCTACTTCATTTATCTAGGTTTCCTTCTGATTCATCGTCAACTTGATATTTCTCCCGCGTTGTAGCATAAAAATGCCTAAATCCAGGCTTACCACACGAGACTCAAACATAAGTCCACACTGTCTAAGACCCATAGGCCACCGGATACTCCCTCAAATATTTCTAGAAATACCACTTTCCAGAATACTTTACTTTGAAGAACTTCCTGTGAATCTGAATTCGTTGTTATTTTCCCGATACTGATGCATATAATCCCATAATTAACATAAAAATACCACAAGCCTTGACATTTTCCAATGAAAACACAGTCTCTAACCACATATACAACCTTAAAACACATGATCGTTGCATGTAAAATCTTGAACACATTAGAACCATTCTCGAAAGTCATTCACTCTTATTCAAACTGCAAATTACCTGACTCAATGAACAGAACCACTCATGCCTTATTAGCACTCTGACACCGCAGGATATGATCTCATTCCAATACAAACAAACATCATCATTCTCTATACACTGAGCATTCTTTATCATCAACAGCTCAAGACATCCTATTATCCCCACACATCTATGAAACACCATATAACCTTTGTCAAAATTTTGCTTCACTCGTGCCATCCTAGGCTCAATTTCTGCAACCAGGAGTGATCCGCCAGCATACCTCGAAACGGAACCAACATAGCACATAACCGTGCGATCAGCTAATCAACAGCAGTCTCCCGAATTTGGCTCAAAGCCATATATCGGGACACACTCAATAACCCATAATACTTTTACTCTAATGATGCCACAATATCATAGTGAGATTAAACTCAAATCATCTACAAGTTTGTGAAAACACAGATCATCTAGTACTGAAATCCTTTGGAATTTTCGCATTCATCCCCACGTCAGTTGAGTCCACTCTCTTAAGAGACCCGAATTTTCAAATTTCAACATGTACCCTTCAATTACACATGAGATCTTCTAACATACACATAAGGATCATACCACTTAAGAGCACTCCGCAGGAGATAACCCACCTGTTTCGCCTCAATTTAGTATTTCAGCATGCCTTCCACCATCATATATGTTACACATTCATTTAGTCTTCCTGGGTCTGAACTCATACCGCCACATGAAATGCACCACCCTCCCCAACCAGGAGACACGATAATATTCTTCACGCGCCCATATTCGGGCAGCACATCGAATCACAATAGGAATCGAACACTTAACAGTTCATCCATTATCCAGCAAACGTCCTCGTCACTACCAAGTCATGTAGATACATCTCGCAGTACTAACATACTCATCCCATGGATATCCAACCGCCGTTCTGGCTAATAGGGACAATATTGAACATATAAGTTCAAAACATTTGCTCACATAATCAGCACCTTGGTGCTCAAGTCATAGGCAAAGATCCGGCCTCAAGTCCTCCAGACTGGCCCAACATCAAACTCACAGAGATCACATCTCGCCCCTTGATCGGGGAATCACAAGCCATCAAGACACATCTGACACTGAGCGCTCACGTGCACATACAGACGTGTGGAAGGAATTTCAAGAGTTATATCTCAAGCTGATTCAAGTACGCACGATAAGAATTCCAAGAAAGTGAAGTTCTCCTAAAGGTTCTGTAGCCTCTCGAGGATAAATACAGAAGTCTCCGTACCGATCTGCGAGACTCTACTAAACCTGTTCATGACTCGCGAGACCTAGTAACCTAGGCTCTGATACCAACTTATCACGACCCAATTTCCAAACCCGGTCGTGATGGCGCCTCTCGTGAAGACAAGGCCAGCCAACTAACCCAAATCGTCTCTTTAACACTTATTAAACATAATGAATAGATAAATACAGCTTAACTACAATAATAATCAGTATTTGCAACCCAACACAACCCGATCGGGGTATCACAAGTAACGAGCATCTAAAGAAAACTTGGACACAACTACAGGGCCAATAATATACAAGAAATAAATTCTAGAATTCTAAAGATAACGTTTGATGCCGTGAACGCTAGCGGTCACCTTGCTCAGCTTTAATAGTAATACCTTCAATCAGCTAATAACCCGCTACCGGGTGAACAATACCTACAACTGCACGCGAGGTGCAGGGATTAAAGTGAGTACTCCAACTCAGTGAGTAATAAGAGTAAATAATAACTGAGCGGCAAGAAATCATGTAAGAACACTTCACCATGCTATATAGGGCAGTACAACCCTTTGAGAAAATAGTAAACCGTGAAAATCCTTTAGAATATCTGGTTCAGTTAAAAACCTCTTTTGAAAATATCCTTTTCCAACAGTCAAGCATATGAATGCGATATTAGATAGTGCAAGTTAGCACATAAGTCAGCCCCTTGGGCACAACACTCCACCAACAAATAACACCAGGGTATCTGGTAAACAGTGCACGAAGTAGCATGGATGCCAATGAAATGAGAGTGCTGAATGTCAAGACACGTAGTACAAGCAGGAACTAATGCATGAATGCAATGCAATACACATGACCGCTGCGGTGCGCAGCCTGATCCATTTGGGTACCCGCACTCATTGTGGGGGTTCAGACTCCGGAGGGCCTCCGACAGCCCAAGCGCAATATGAATATCACACCGCTGCAGCGTGCAACCCGATCCATCCTCAGTCCAGAATATGCATGTGAGCCACTAGGGCGATGTCAAGTAATAGTTCTCAGCTCCAAACGTTAGAAATGTAGTTCATGTTTTAAAACCTTATAAGTATGACTAGACATTTCAAAACAGTGTTTAACTCAGGACTGAAATCATTTAACATGCCAAGTATCATGGAAACAGTGATAATAATCCCTAAATGATTCAAATAATCGGCACGAAGCCCAAAACATGGCAATCAGCCCAAATCATGACGATAACAAGTAGTTTTAGTCAAATACGTAGTAATTTCATCAATCGGGACAGACCAAGTCACAATCCCCAACAGTGCTCTACCCCACGCTCGCTATCCGGCATGCAAGTCACCTCAATGCAGCACTATGATGTGCAAATCCGGGGTTTCAAGCCCTCAGAATATCATTTACAAGTATTACTCACCTCGAACTGGCGAAATCTCTAGCTTGCGACGCCTTTGCCCCTCAAATTGGCCTCCACGCGCATCAAATCTAACCAAAATAAGAGTGAATACATCACAATATGCTAAGGGAACAATACCCAATCGAAAATAATCGAAATATAGCAAAAATCTCGAGACTGGCAAAACCCGAGCCCCAGGTCCACTTCTCGAAAAATTACAAAATTCACCTCACCAGATTCCTCGTCTCTCCACGGGTCCATACATATCAAATTTACCAAAATCGGAGTTCAAATGCCCCCTCAAATCCCAAATTTTTCATTTCAAAAACCAAGCTCTAGTTCTTCCAATTTTTACCCAAATTTCCAAGAATTAAAGTTTGATTATTTAATAAAATGATGTTTCTAGGCCGTAGGACTTACCTCCAATCGATTCTCAGTCAAAACTCTCTAAAATCCCCGTCAAAAGCTCCCAAGCTCGCTCAACAATGGTGGAAAATACATAACCCTCGCGGAACAAAATGAATATAAACCCCTACTGGCCTTCAGGGGTTTCCGCTTTTGCGGTACCCATGCCCACTCCCGCGTAACCGCTTCTGCGATTTTTATCCGCTTAAGCATAATTTCATTAAACCACAGGGGTCGCTTCAGCGACTCAGATTCCCGCTTCTGCGGAACCTTACCTCCAGGGCAACCGCTTCTGCGACCTTATGTCCGCTTCTGCGGACTCGCTTAAGCGAAACCATTTCCGCTTCTGTGGAACTTCCTAACTCAGACCCAGACCGCTTTTGCGACCTATAACTCACTTCTGCGGAACCGCTTCTGCGGCCCATTTCTGCAAAAACAAAAATACCTGATACCAGTAATATGAACCTACAACAAACTTTAAAAACTCCCCGTTTAACCACCCGAACTCACCCCGAGGCCCCCGGGAGCTCAACCAAAAACACCAACACATCCTAAAACCCCATTCAAACTTGTTCCAATCCTCAAAACACATCAAACAATGCTAACTCATAAGTCACAGAATCACCGTAAATCGCATCCAAGCCTTCTAACTCATAAGTCAACGTCTGATTGATTTTTCCAACTTAAGCCTTCCTTAAAGAGACTAAGTATCTCATTTCTTATCAAAACCAATCCAAATCAACTCTAACACACCACATACCGATAACGAAACATGAAGAAGAATAAAATGGGTAAAATGGAGCAGTAACACATGAGACGACGGGTCGGGTCATCACAGGATCTTTGATGGCTTCCATCGCCGGATCGACCTTTGTCCCCGGCATGGCTGATTGCTATGCCTCCGCACTTGCTCCTTTCAGCTATTTGGTATGGACACAATCTTGAATGATTTAGTAGCATTCTTGTGCGGTGCACGGCTCACCCTGAATGCTAAATACTCCCCATGGGGTAGGGAACTTGATCACTTGGTAGAAGCTTGAGAGGACTGCTCGTATGGCATGTATCCAAGGGCGTCCTATGATGGCGTTGTAGGCCATCTCCTGGTTCATGACATGGACAGTGGTTTCCAGTATGACTCCCCCCACTAAAACCGGCAATGATATCTCTTCGGAGGTCCGTTCTACTACATTGTTAAAACTTTTCAGTGTTATGCAACGCGGTATTATCTTATCTTCGAGTCTCATTTGCACAAGGACTCTTGGACGGATAATACAGGCGCCGCTTCTGTCGTCAACTATGATTCTCTTAACATTAGTATCAGCAATACGTAAAGTTATGACCAAAGCATCATAATGAGGAAAAGACAAACCGTCGGCATCGGACTTATCGAAGATGATAATTTCTTCGAAGTCGTCATACTGTTCATGGGCGATTGTTCGTTTCAATTTGTGTGTGGTGGTGAACTTTACATGGTTTATTGCTGAATCATCGTTGCCTCTGACGATCATGTTTATGGTGCGTGCTGGCAAAGGTGGTCTCGGTGGCCCTTGGGGTTGTTCCCGCCCTCGTGCGAAGTTGGTCTTTCCCTTATCGCTAAGCAGCCCCCTCGGGTATCCTTGGTTTAACATCCTGACTACCTCTTGTCGTAGACCTATGCAGTCTTCGATTTTGTGTCATTTTTCCTGATGGAACTCGCACAGGACGTTCGACCTCCTTGTGGTAGGATCTGATTTCATTTTCTGCGGCCATTGCACCTTGGTGCCCAGCTTCTCCAGTGTGTACACTATTTTTGAAGGAGACACACAAAATTTATGGGCAGATAATAAAGGGGGCATACCTTTTTTATTCCGGAGTGGAGCGACATATCGTTGCAATGCCTCTGTGTGCCTCGACGGTGGTGGATGGGAGGATCTAACGTAGGGCTTATTCCTTTCTTTGTTGAAGCGCGGGAGTTGTTCCCGTTGCTTGTTGTTGCGTCGATCCCTTCTTGTTTCTGATTGTATCGTCGTCAGCCTTTGGGTCGATCCATTGAGGTCCTCCTCATCCACTCGTACTTCGACACAGTAGGCGTTGTGGATCTCTTTCCATGTGGTGGGGGAATATTTCATGAGTCAGCTCAGTAGCTTTTTGGTCGCCCTCAAACCATCTCTGTTCAGCCCATTTTGGAAAGTTGTGACTGCCATGCCTTCCGATACATTTGGTAGGCTCATCCTTACCCCGTTGAACCTGGCTAGGAAGTCCCTGAGTCCCTCTCATACGGTTTGCCTGAAAACGAAGATATCGTTGACATGGCCTCTGCTTTCTTTGCTCCTACATGTGCGGTGGCGAACTTATCCGCCATTTCTTCGAATGTTGATATTGTCCTGGCTGGTAGCTGAGAGTACCATGTTAGGGCCCCCCTATCAATGTTTCTCCAAACTTTTTCAGCAATACAGATGGTACTTGTTCTTTTGACAAATTGTTGCCTTTCACAGGGGTCACATAGTGGATTAGGTGGTCTTCTGGATCCTTAGTCCCATCATATATCCTCAAGTAAGGTGGCACCTTGAAGGTTTTCGGGATCGGGTGAGGGGCAGCCTCCTCGCTGTACAGCTATTCAACGAATCTTCCTATGTCGCGTTTTGGCAATAACTTAGGAGCACCAGGGATTTTGTCCACTCTTTCCTGATGCTCTTTCATTTGATCTCGAAATACCTTGTTCTCATTCTCCATTTCTTCCATCTTCTTAAGGATGGCTGCGAGTGCACCATCGTTGGCCTGGACGTCGATGTGGGTGTTATTTGTTCATACAATATCGGGTTCACCGGTGGTAGCGGCGATGTCTGCCACTGACGGATTTCTAATGTTGCTTTGGGGTGACTTTTCAAGAAAGCTACCTAGAGTGTTCATCAACCACTCCTCCAGTAGTTTCTTGACCCTCAGGGGTGGTGTTTCTTTGACTGCAGATGTAGAGGCTCCTTTTTCGTACAAGATTGTCAAGTCTTCAGATGAAAAGGGTGAGATCTCTCCGTTCGGTGCACTACAAGGTGTTGTACTCAAGATGTTCTCTCTGCTGGCCTCGTTGAGAGGGCCTATGAGATTGGCTGTGACGCCTGCTATTGCTTTCATTCTTGCATCATTTTCTGCCATTTTTGGCTTCTGTAGGGTGTGAAGAACGGTGGTTCGTTGTTCTTTTTTGATATTCTAGGTGCAAACTATGATTTCGATTGCGGAAATCCCCACAGACGGTGCCAAATTGTTTGACTTAAAAGATGCTAAATACTTTATAAGTGAAAACAATCAAAATGAATCAAGGGTAAATCGTAATCGAAGATAATGAGACCTAGAGATATGTGATGTGTTCTTTATTGCTTCCATTGGATCGGATATTCAAGAGAGAGAGAGAGAGAGAGAGAGAGAGAGAGAGGGGCGAGTTTGATGCTTGTTCAATAAATATCCCAGATCCCGTTTACAACATTGGGATCCTCCCCTTTTTATAATAGAAGATCCTCCTTGAAATGATAAAATAATACAGAGATTGATTGCGTTCCTTCAGGGAGACGAGGGAACGATGATACAGTTCACTCCGACGTCCTTAAGTCGTACCCTCGCTTCGATTAGCATATATTCGTTGGTCGTTCCTACCGACGTGGAGACGTAATGGGTAGAATTTGACCCCATACAAACACGAGTACTAGAATGAAATAGATCCAAATAAAGCATAATGAAATACATGAATTTTAAATTAAAAGCATATAATCATTTTAATCAGACATTTGATAACGTTATTAATATTTCACTAATTATGATTTTCCGTAATTATAATATATATGGTATAAAGTTTATGCTTGTAAACGAAACTATTCTATTTTATGTTGTTAAAAAGCAAGATAACGTGAAGGAACAACATAAACAAATTAATTAGCTAACTAATTAAGCATATCTTTCCTTTTTGTCGCATTCATAAGAACAGACATCACTAATGACTTCTTGCAATTTTACAATTAAATAGGTAACTTGATCACATGTTATATTCCATAGGCTTTACCTTTTTCAAAGTTAAGATAAGCTATTAGCCAAATATTAAAACGAGAAAAAGAATTAGGCGAGAAGGACCCGCGAAAAAAGAAGAAAATGAGTGGGGGTGGCGCGTGAAGGGGTCTTAAAATTTCTAAGATACGAGGCGGAGTCGTTAGGCTAAATACGTGACATCCACGACCTTTGAACTGTTGAAGAAATGGTCCGTGAAACTAACGCGTCTTAAATAAAAGGGATAAGGAACACTGAAACAACGTTGTGAGCCCCACGTATTTCTGTTTATATTTGTGGACCCACTGCTTCACCACTTCTTGGCCCGCCCAGCATTTAAGGCGCCCATGGACCAGTTGGGCTCCTGTGTAGCAGGCTTGACTTGATTTGACGACCCAAACAAGGTGTATATGTAAATAAACTCAAAAGATACTCGGAATAATTTCTGACACACATACGTATTGAATTCTTAAGAAATACATTATTTTTGAAAAATGTGACTCACCTCCAATGGCATTTTGGTGGCAGTGAAGTCGAACTAGTAATAAAAACGAGGTTCTAGTAGACGAGATCACACAAATACTGGCGGAGTCACATGCATCTAAGGGGTGTCACCGACACCCCTTAATCGTAAAATTACACTGTTTAGCTTAATAATTTTTTTAAAAATATGTATATATATTATAGGGAAAAATGCCAAATTTATCCCTCTACTTTAGTAAAATATCCACGTTTATACCTAGTTCTACTATCGGTCCAAATACGTCCCTACCGTTAAAAAAATAGATAAAAATATCTCCAACCCTAACGGTTGTCCACGGTGGCAAGGGACCACCTCAATAAAAAAAGGAAAAATGCCAAATTTGTCCCTCTACTTTAGTAAAATATCCACGTTTATACTTAGTTCTACTATCGGTCCAAAACTGCCATATAATTAAATAATCCATATAATTAACCCTAACTCTCTATTATTCTTATTTTACTGCTTTTTCTCTTTTTCTTTTCCCTACCATCTGATTCCCTTTCCCTTTTTTACTAAAGTAGAGGTACAAACCATTAAAACTTTGTTCGAAGTCCAATGTTATAAAAAAGAAGTACTAGTAAATCAATTTTGTAAACAAAATGAGTGCTACGCAGGGACGAATTTATTAGCAAATATATGGGGACGATGTGAACACGTAGCCTCTCTATCAAGATAGATAACTAAATATTTTTTTAAAAATGATCCACTATTATTTGCTGACATTTATACTCCAAAGAGTCAAAATGATACACTTAGTTGAATCTGAATTATTTAGTCTCTCATATGTTTAAAATTTTTGTAGCATGTAACAGACGAAAACTTCATTTAATCATGGCGGCAAGCAAAGAACGTTAATATGGTGGAAAACAAGGGAACGCAAGGAGTTCAGTTACTTTCCATTTTGTAATTTCATTTCACAAAGAAAGAAAATTATAAAATAAATTCATCCCAGAGTGCAGCTACTTTTCTCCTGTTTACACAGATAAATAAAAATCTTCCTTTTTGTCCAACCAAAATAAGGGAAATAAATTGTCTTGCTGACCATGATAATGAAAACAAGTTTCACAATAAGTATGAGAAATCTGGCAAGAAAAAGAATATGAAATTACTAAAGAAATAAAAAGAGAGGAGAAGAAAGATTTTCAGTAGATTGGTTAATTACTAAAAAGTTAGAGTTAATTATGTGGCATTTTTGGACCGATAGTAGAACTAGGTATAAACGTGGATATTTTACTAAAGTAGAAGGACAAATCTGGCCTTTTTCTCTTTTTTTATTGAGGTGGTCCCTTGCCACTGTGGACAACCGTTAGGGTTGAAGATATTTTTATCTACTTTCTTAACGGTAGGGACGTATTTGGACCGATAGTAGAACTAGATATAAACGTGGATATTTTACTAAAGTAGAGGGACAAATCTGGCGTTTATCCCTATACTATATAATGCCACTCCTTGACTTCTTGGTAAGTTTATTTTTTTATATTTTAACTCCCCTTAATGAAAATTCTAGCTCCGCCACTGCGCACAAAGGGCACTAATTTAGCTATAAGAAAAGGTTCTAACGATCTTGAGGTAACTCAAAAATACAGATATTTATAGGTTTAATGCAAAAAGTGTTATGTATTAAATTATACTCTTCCGTTTCAATTTGTTTGAATATATTTGATTTGGGGTGAGTTTAAGAAAAGGAGAAGATTATCGAAACTTGTTGTCTAAATCAATCCATAGATATTTATTGATTATAAAATCATTTCACTAACGGTAAATGGGGAATTTGAAAGTTAATTTTTTTTTTTTTTTGAAACGGATTAAAAAGAAATAAATTTATTGCTTTTTAAAGGCAAGGAGTAGGAAATTTTGCAATAAAAAATTGTGAGCAATGTGGACATTCCCCTTCAAGTGTATATAGGGTCTCAGCCTTGATTTTAGATGTTATTAATTAGAAATAATGTTGATTGCTTAACGTGCACGGAGATAGCCTTAATTTTAGGTCTCCACTCTCCATCTTCGGTTGGTATGTTTGGATAGTGTCTTCGTCTGTTTTATAGTGGTAGTTGATCTCTGTTTCTATATCATAAGATCTCTTACTTATTTCCTTAATCCAGTTGCTCAAAACTAAAAATATCTGATTAATTGGGGATATGGTCCAAACTCCAAAGTCAGCAGAGAAGAAGAAAACAGTATGACATATTTGTCGCTCATGACTCACAATGAGCCAACAGTAAGAATTTTCTGCAACAAATTTCCGGTCCATGTATACGGATGTGTGACTTCAAAAATGTGTTACTAGCGCACCATTTCCTAAATATTACTATATTTTTAAAAGTCTGATTTGAAACATACTTTAGACCTAACTCAACCTTGAAACCTGATTTATGTAGTGACAATTGTATCAGACCATATTAAGAGAATACGACCAATACCTTAACCAATTGGTATTAGACAAGAGACTAAGGCTTATATGTAACAACTCCAAAATACAGATTGTATTGATGGTAGTATCTAACGATTACAACTCAAGGAAGTAGAACAACAGTAATGGAAATACAAAATGCAAAAGGTAAGTAAGATAGAATAGAACCAAAGAACGAGATGAGAAGCTAGACTCTGAATCGGCGACGAGAGGACTCAGATATTTTTTCTCAATAGTATTCGCATGCCTGCATATCCCTCTGGATCCCAAATATAACTTTCCGATAATCTATTCAGTTGTATAATCCTTGGGCTTTTTCTTAAATTAGGTCCTGACCCAATAGTCCTAACTGGATCAGTCTTGTTCAACAAATTTGGCCCATAAGTTATTATTGAATATTGGCCCAATATGCTCATGGAGGGTGAATATTGAATAACAATAATATGCTATCCAATATTGAGCAATTTATAAATATAAGATATGGATCTATCTCTAATACCATTTTAAGAAGAAAAAAGGTAGACCTTAGATTAATTCAACCTCAAAAGCTAGTGCGAGCAAAAAAATTTTCCGACGAGCATATTAAAAAAAAAAAATACTACACCCCATACATCAACCAATGTGTGAATGTGAAACACTGACATGTTTTCCAATGATTTGATCTGACATCCTATTTCAACTTCATGTGCAATGTATTACAGTACTTAAGAAATTGGTGTCACTACCCAAGTTGTGCAATAAGAGAACGTAGTAGTACACAACTAGAAAGGTGCGTGATTAATTAATAGAAATTTTTATAAAACATTCTCTTTTAGTGATAATTAGCTATCTATGGATACCACTTGCTATATTTATGGATTGTAGATACATTTTCTGTTGTTATAAGATGTATTAGATATATTTAAGCTACTGTATTCATGAATATAGTAGAAAAAATAGGCATGAGTCAGGGAAGTCCAGCTAATCAGTTATTGTATTCGAATGTATTCATAACGTGAAACATGAGATTACAACTGGACAAATTATTGTATTCGACTGTATTCACGGAGTGAAACCGGGGATTACACCGTTTTTAAACGGAAAGTAAATCAATTAACATAATAGACTCCTAATATAACTCAACAAACTCAAGTATAACACACAAATTTTGTATTTCTAGTTATAAAAAAGATTCTCAACAGAAAAATACCCCTAAAACATAGCAATTTTCAGAGAAATTATATAATACATCTGAATATATAAATTATATTAATTAAAAAAAATATATGAATACAATCATGGTATATAGCGAGAGAGTGAATACAATGAAATACATAGAATACAGTGGGATATATTGAAATACAATGAAAAAAAGACAGTGAATACAATGAAATACATGGAATACAACGAGATATATTGAATAACAATGAAAAAAAGATAATGAATACAATGAAATACATGAAAATACAGCGTGATACGTTGAAAATACATTGAAATATATTAACATAAAATCAAGTTGCTCAGCCCCAAACTCCGCAATCTTTGTTCAAGAATAAACCCTAATTTCCAACGAATCCGCCGTCGAGCAAAAACCCTGAATCTCACTGTTCCCATGTATCCTGTACAGTAGCCGAGCAAAAATCATGGCAAGACATAGAAAGCGCTTAATCCAGAAATGTCCAAAAGCCTAATTCTGAAGGCGGTTATAGAAAAGGCTCTTGTTTTACTATTTTTGTCTCTCCTGCATATACACTCAGCACTTTTGTGGGTACTAATCAGAGTCTTATTCATCACTTAATCACAATCCAGTTGGAAGCGAAGTGATTAAACACAAAGCAGGTTTAGGAAGATGTGTATTTTTTCCAAGTATGTATTACTCCAATTGTTATCATCCCTTCACTATCGCTATGAAAACACAGAGAAATACGAGAAGAGAAAGAGGCAAAAGCACCGTTTGTGACTAATAGTAGGTGATGTGGGTGAGAGAAATTTTGAGATTGAGCATCGTGTTTTCACGAAATGGGGGAAGAAAATGACATGTATCAAAGTAGAGAGAGAGAACGTGGAGTGAGATGTTTATGTGAAATACGGTAATTATGAGCTGAAAAATCTGAAAAAGGAGAGAGAAAAATAAAAACAAGCGTATTTAGTGGCTTAGGAGTAGGAAGTAACAAAATTAAATTTTTTGCTATAAATATTAAAAGGTATCTATAGAATATAATTTTTTAAAATGATATTTATTTAAAATAAATAAGGTGTTAACCTTTGTTATAGGAGGTAAAAATTCCATTAATTAATGGCTATACACCACTCTTATCAGCCTGCTGAAAACTTAAATATATCCACTTGCTATGATTACTTATCCTTCTGATTTAATTCTGCAAGCACATGGTATACCTTCTTTTATTTTTCTTAAATTCTATGAACTTATCTCAGATTTGAACTTAAAAGATCTGGCATTCTCTAGGAAGACGGACATGATTACGTTGATTTTTATTAATTTTAGAGTACTCTTCAAAAGTTTTACATGAACGTAATTCCTTGGAGTTACTTTGGAAGCCATTTAGGAGTGATTAGGACGTGATTTTTTAGCGGAACCTATTCAACTATCCACAATAAGATGGTAATGTATAAAGGTACCAAAAACATACAAACCTCCTTGACTCGTACACTGGGATAGTTTCAAATATTCACTTGCATTTCAATGTTTTTAATTTTACAATTTTTTTATCCGGTAACTTTAAGACAATGTATATATATAGAGTTCATTACTCAAACGATCACTTAACAATCTGAAATTACCTAGCAAAGTTATGTTTTTCTAGGCTTTGTAAAAGCTGAGAAAACATACAGTCTTAAAAACTTTATGGTGTTGATTTCGTCAAATTTCATTTCAAAGTTGGAACGATTGATGGAATAATTAATATTGGAAAATTTGGATGGGTAGTAGAAGTTTGTGATTGTTGCTCGTTGAAAAGAAAAATAAACTTCTTGATATATATTGTTTGGCTCAAAAGTCATCGATCTACTTTATAAGCTTAAAAACAATCAAAAGATAAATAAGGGTAAATCGTAATCAAATATAATATGACCTAGAGACAAACGAGATGAAATTATTGCAATAGATCTGATAAGAGGAACTTTAGGATGAGTATTTGTTAGCTTTAGAGATAGAGAGAGAATGAGAGAAAATAACAACAACAACAACAATAACTACCCAGTATAATCCCACAAAGTAGGGTCTGGGGAGGGTAATACGTACACAGGTCTTACCCCTACCCGAAAGGGCAGAGAGGCTGTTTCCAATCGAATGAGAGAAAATAAGAGAGTAGTATTATTCAAGAATAATCATCATCCCCCTTTTACAATGGGAAGATCCCCTTTATATAATAGGAGACCTTCCTGGAAATAATTATAAAAGTACAAAACGTAGTCGACGTCCTCCTAATGAGGACGCCAGGTCTTAACCGGCGTCGCCTTCGTCCTTACGTCTAAGCTGTACCCTTACTTTAATAGACGTATGCTTCACTGGGCGTACCCTTCGGAGTAGAGACGTTGAGGGCCAAATTTGACCCCATACAGTTAGTCCCTCCGCTCGTTGGAGGCGCATCCAATAGACGTCTTCAATGGTCGAACATGCAGACCTCGTCTTTGGAAAATTTGTCCTCACTATGGGGGCGGTGACGTGAATGAGGTGAAATATATGGCGCCGCCGAGCTGCTGACGCGTGGCCCCCTTTTCGAAATGACATCATTGTTGGGATATATAGTATTAACCATGGGTTTGGTTTAGATATAGTATTTATTATGAAACAATTATTTATTCAGTTTTAATAAAGTTTTAA
>MU729204.1:12644-24418 GCA_026770625.1 Nicotiana glauca
ATTTGGAGCATGGATGCACCTAGGCAATTATCGGTTTCTAATATGCATTTGCTCGGCCGCGTGCGTCATCCCGGCTAATTTATTCTCAATTGTGGCTTCTTTCTTTTGTTCTTGCCTTTTCCTTTGCTTTGCCATTTCCTTTTGTTATGGCTTTTCCCTCTTTTGTTTTTTCTTTTCTTTCTTTTCCTCTTCCGATTTTCTTTTATTATATTTTTTCCTACTCTTCTTTTGGCTTTTTATTCGTACTCCATTTTTGTATTTTTCATATGGCTATGGTCGAGTCCTATGAAAATTGCCTATGTACCGTGCCCATGTCTGAATCTGATCAAATGCAATAAATGCAAAATAGAAACAAAATGTTTTTTTTTTTTTGGAATTTTCAATTTTACTAACAGTAAACATTTCAAATACAAGCACTCAAAACTAACAGGCTCTAAATGATAAAACGAGCTACAAACTCCATCAACAACTATTCTATTGTAGACTGACTCGAAATGAAAATACAGACTCAGATAACTCACATACTCTAGTAAAAATACAGACTTTAATGATGTTCATGAATACATTAAAGCTCCTAATGCCCGCGGGACATCGTTCGGTCTCGCCGCAGGCCTATATGCAAGTTCTCCTTGGAGTCTGTCCAGGTCACTCATTATCTGTTTCACAAATATCATCACTGAGGCAAAGAAGGTAGTCTGAGTCATATTCTCGCACATTTGGCATTTTTTGGTGATGTGATGAGCAATAGCTAGGATTCTTTCTCTGATTATGCCTTTTTCCCGAAGCAACCGCCCTATCTGTTCGGCGCTGGCCTCCAAAGTCTGCTGATTTCTCTCTTGAAGTTGTTGTAGATACATTTCCAATTGTGCTAAAGCTGTATAGCAGTGTTCCCTTTCAACCTTGAACTCTTTTGCTTGTTTGCTCATTTTTTTTTCTCTGATAATGACCCTTTTCCTTAATCTGGCGACCTCATTGTCATGTTCTTCTTTCAGCTGTTGAATCATGCGGGCTCGTTCCTCTGCATTTTTAGTCGACTGTCTTCGAACCCCAGCTAGTTCCTTCTCTGCTTTGTTGAAGTCAAAACTGTAATCATTTACTTTTTGCCTTAAATTGTCTATAAGCTTTGCATCTTTGGCATTCCTAACAGGGTTTTCCGCTGCTATCTTCATTTTCTGGATTTGGGCTCGTGAGGCTTCATTTTCTTTGGCCAATTTCTTTTTCTCGCCCTCATCAGCCGCAGCCTGAACACTATTTTCAAACTTAAGTTCTTGGACTTGTTTTTCCAACTCGCTTATTTTTACCATGTACTCATTTTCTTTGGCTAACTAAGCCCACTGCTCTTGTGATGATTCAGCAAATTCCTGGAGGTGAGGCCTTTTGGCCGGCCTTCCGAATGCAACATCCCTTCTATACCAAGCCTGATAGCCGGGTGATACCTCTCCTTTAGCTCGATCCCGAACATAAGTATTTGCCTCCAAATATTGACATTCGCTCTAGACTTGGCGGACTTTAGCTTCAGGAAACTGGCCATCAGGGCCAATCTCGACCATTTGCAAACTAAGATCATCATCCTTGGGTACTATCTGGCATCTCCCAAGCTGTCTCAACACTCGATATGGGGCGTAAGGCTGAATGCTTCTAAGCCCCATCAGAAGGAAATGTGGTCGGGCTGCCGGCATATATACGATTTCATCAATGGGCAACCATCCAAATGTCCACTCGATTTGGCTAGCAGTGAGGGACCGAAAATATGTTGTCCAACCCGTGAATCCTTCTGGCAATTTGACCCCTTTAATCCTTGTGTGAAACTCTTCTATGCACGTTTTTTCTGGAGACCCGTAGCTCAAGAATTGAGGACGATGACACAGATGCTCAATCATCCACATTTGTAACAATAAACTGCACCCCTCGAAGAAAGTTTCCCCAGCCTTGCAAGCCGTAAGAGCACGGAAAATATCAGCCAATATCATAGGTGCAAAAGTACTTTTGGCTTGGGTAATTAACGTGCTGACAACCCCAGCTATCTTTATATCAATGTTCCCGTCCTTTCTCGGAAATACCAAAAGTCCCAGAAAAACCACCATAAAAGCGAAACGTCGATGCTCTTCCCACTTCTGGCGATTTCCTTTGCTACATATCTTGCTTTCTGGGTTGTTGAACCCCCCGATATGGCCATAGCGATGATATATGAAATTTAGAGTACAAAAGCCATTTGCCAGATCTGTGTTATGGACGGTTCTGACTATCTTCAAAGAGTCTAGAAATCTGTGCACAGCTACAACTCTCGGGGCAACCAAGTACTTATGCCTTAAAGGGACCTCATCTTTTCCAATGTAGCCAGCTATTTCCTCTAATGTCGGGGTAAGCTCGAAGTCCGAAAAATGGAACACGTTATGCGCTGGGTCCCAACATGTAATCAATGCTCTGATAATATCTCCCCGAGGCACAATATCTAGCAAACCGGTAAGCCCTTTCAAATGTTTATTGACTTCATCTTGCCCTTCTTCGCCTAAATCGTTCCACCACAGACGTAACTCCAAAGGGATTTTATGCAAAAATGGTTCATTTTAAGTTGTGTTCATCCTGCACATTTATTAAGGTGGTTTAATCACTTATTTATGACCTAAAAGAAAAAGACAATATTTTTTAATTCTAATTTCCAAAAATATAAAGCCCAGTTTTGCCGATACGGCCTTTCAGCACTTCAAGGAGAAGATTTTAAGGCTGTGCTCGCTAACCGTTGGGAAATGACTTAGGGTGGCCGTTTTTTGCACAAACAACCTTCCGGTGCCCTTTTGGGGACATTCGGCTATTTTGGCAAAACGGTATCACCTAATTTATTTATGACAAAAAATAAAAATTGACATTTTTTGGCTATTTCTGCAAAACAGGTGGTTGGACCCGATAAGGGTTGCTTACGTACCTCACAACCGGTGAGAATCAAACCAGCGTAGTTCGGGCAAATTAACGAACTATTTTAAAAACAAGACTTTTTTTTTTCATTTTTATTTTTTTGGCATTTCAAAAGCAAATGACAAAACTTCTTTCAAAAGTAATACTTTTTTTTTCATTTTCATTTTTCATAGCAAGACAAACTATTTTCGTTTTTTTCTATATTTTTTTTTTTTTTGAAAACAAGACAAAATAACGACTCTTTTTTTTTCTTTTTTCATTTTCAACAAACAAATAAACAACCTATTTTTCCAAACTAAAATAAAAACTCTTTTTCTTTTTCTTTTTCTGCGAACAACTTCCAAAAATAAAGACACATTTTTTTTTTATATTTTTCTTTGCTTTTAGTAAAACAAACTATTAAAAACAAAATATTTCTATTTTTTCATTTCATTTTCTTTTTTTTTCGAAATTTCGGCAGAGTTTCGACAGCATTTGGGCATTGGTTTTTCTAAAACTAAACATTTAATTCTTTACACTGCTATTTCTCTCTTTTTCTCTTTTTCTCTATTTCACAAAATTTTCGATGTTCAAAAGCCGGTTAGCGTGCTGGCCCGAGACAAATAAATGCAACACGTAAAATGCATCATGGTGGTCATTTTATTTCCGGTTACCTGTCCTAAACGGACCCAACCCCTATGTTGAGTCCCCTAAGTCATATGCACGTGATGCAAATAAACGCTCCTACTAGGGATCCGGCATGAAGTCAAGTTATTCTAGGTTCAAAACCTGGGTATGTGTTCTAGACTGTGTACCCCAGCGGACAACTCGAGTCGAGGAGGGGGCTACGTACCGGGAACCAAAAGGCCATCCGGCTTAGTAACTTGTCCGGCCTCTTTCTTATTTCAAGGTATTGACACTAACAGAATAGGGAGTCTCAACCAGTAAGCACTTTCCCGGAGGTGAGAAGAGAAGGGTTTCGGCACAGTTATATGCAGTTCAGATAATATCGAAGCGGTAAACATTTAGCACATTAAGCATGAAACATGTAGGAAAATCAGATATAACCAAATACAATAATTTATCTAAGCTCGAATTCTGAACCCTGAACAAAATATTCTGGGTTCTTTTCCCCAGCAGAGTCGCCAGAGCTGTCACACCTCCTTTTTCTACTACTACACCCCGTAAGGGCGTAAAGGAGTTTTTCCACTTAAAGGACAATCGGAACGGGATTTATTGTTACAATTCATAGTCGCCACTTGGGAGATTAATGGTGTCCCAAGTCACCGGTTGAATCCCGAACCGAGGAAATTATGACTCTGTTTACAGTCCGCGAACTAGAAATCCTAGTAAGGAATTCTGTTAACCCGGGAGAAGGTGTTAGGCATTCCCGTATTCCGTGGTTCTAGCACGGTCGCTTAACTGTTGTATTTGATTTTATCTGATTTCAAAACATGTTTTAACTTATGTGCCTTTTATTAGTAACCCGTTTTTTTTATATATTTATTTTTAATAAGAATTGCAACGTCGTGAGAACGTATCTCGAACCACGTCGCACCAGTGCACCCGTGGCTTTTGACACATCTCGACTTCGTTGAGATTTAGATTTGGGTCACATAAATGTGCACCCGTATTTAGGAAGGTAATATTCTTAAAATACGCGCCTAAAGCAACTACGCGTTTATTATCTTTTGGGAGGACCGTGAAATTCGCTAAATGGTTCATCCCGAAATCTAAGTATTTTTTGTATAACCAGTTATTGAGGGCCCCGCAATTTTTAGTTTATTGGGCGAGGCTCGTCTCATTATATCTTAAGGGCAAGCCTAAAAGCAACTATGGTTTTCTATTTGTGTTTTGTCTCTAAAAGATAAATAAAATCCTAATCAATTGGCATTTAAAATTCGGGCTTCAAGTTCAAGTCTGGGTCCAAACAAAAGGAAGAACCTTCTAATTTAGGCCCACTACCTAACTCAAAACCCAAACTTATGTTCATGATTTAATTCCCTATATTCCTAATTAATTAGCATGCATGAACAATTTAAAAACCCATTAATGTAATTTCAAAGCAATTAAACTCGAGAATCGAATGAGTAAGGCAAACCATTTTAACCAAAAAAGCCTCAAACTCATGGTTCAAAGAATTAGGCAATATAGGCCCTAAAATAATCCAAATACACAGGGCTGCAACGAAGATGGACCTTGGGCCCATTTGTGTACCAATTTTGCCCTGTTTTAGTAGTGATGACTAATGCCACAATATGCCAATTGATTACACAATTCTGATTTTAAAGGTAGCCAGTGTGTTAAGAATCTAATCATTTTTATTGTCCAATGTGAATATATCACCATTGCCGTTTTTATTTGACAACTAGGCACAGCATATTGAAATTCCATTTATCCGTTACTAGCACACATTAATCTGAGCATATCAATTAAATCTACTATTTATTAATATTTACATGGCCATGCTACTCTTGATTCGACTCACACTTGACTGTACAACAATCAAAACAAGCTGATGATAACCTATGAATATTAACTAACACAATACGAAGTTGTTTAAGATGCAATGAGCTTAAAACCAAAATTGAAGCAGACATCACATACTGATTTAGAAATCAATTGTCATTTCTTCAGATTAACTTTAACAAAATAGTATCTAAGCCCACCTGAAAGCTAATAGATAAAAAAACCACAAAATGCAACAGTTTTAAACAGTTCAAAGCCGTATAAAGTCCTAATTATACAGTCCGGATTTTATTAACACACTTACAGTTAATATCCAATGATTAAACTAATAATCAATGCTAAACTATTTATCTACATGGACAATAGCATTCAAATACAAATCTCCATTTATTATTACATAAAAAAAACTTCAGAATAACTTTTTGCACATGATCACAACTCCAGTATTATTTGAGCAAAGATATACCTGAATAATAGGAGAAGAAAAAGAGGTCAGCTACTTTGACAGCAACAACAATTAACAGCAAGCAATTTCAGTAAGTTAGCAGGACAGTAACGCAGCAACCAGGTCAAAATCGACTCCAAAAATGCCCAGAAAGGAATCAGATTTTCCAGGATATCAACACAAGAGTAATAGCACTTAATTTGATCCCATAATCAACTCAAATGAACTCACAAACGATCAAGTAGACTCGAAATTGCTTGAAACTCGAAATAATGAATCTCTAAATCTTCTGGAACTAGAGGAGCAGAATTCAGTAACTAGAACTCGAAATTAACTAGATTTCTCTAATGGAACAGTAATACTTTTGGATTTTTATTTATTTTTCTATTGTTTTTGGAATTTTGAGGGTTTAAACTTCAAATTCAGATCTGAAATTGAAAGAATATTTTGGGGGGAAATTTTTGAGGCCCTAAAACTTATTCCACAAGGCACTAGGGGCTACTTTATATAGGCAAAAATGTGGAAGAACCTTCTAGAAGGCCTTCACACAATTCCCTTTCTCTACTTTCAGATTTTACACAACCAGTCCTTCATTTACTTAACTTGTTTCTGAAGTTACTACTTCGTTTCTTTTAATTTCAATTTGGAACCCCATCTAGAAGGTCCTAGAGGGTTCTAATACTGATTTTCTGCCCTTAAAATCCCTAAACTACCCTTGTATCAGTTTTGGAATTACTATTTCTAACAAAACTACCCTTTACCTATGCCAAAACTACCCTTTGAATTTATTTGAAATAATAGACTAATCTAACCCACCCCTTTAACTGGAGCCCAATTAATCAAAACTAATTCAACTATAACCAATCACCTATAATTAATAAAAGAGCTAATAAAAGAACTATCAACTGCAAAATAAAAATCAAATAAATGCATAATTAAACTAACAAAATTAAGCCTAAAACAAATATTAAACTGTGATGAAAGCAGACTACCAAATCAACAGAAAAAAATCAAAAATCACGATTAAACTATCAGAATTAAGCTAAAAACATTTACTACGCTAGAATCAGGAATCAACTCAGACTAAATCACACCAGCAGTCAAAAACACAACTAATTTCAAAATCGGAACCAAAACTAAATGACATTTACAATAGCAATTAACACTTACGCGAACACGAGCAACAAATCACTTAAACAAAGAAAAAGGAAAAACTCAAAAACTTACTGACTTCACGTTTCAACTTGATTTGATTTCTGGAATTGAATTTAATTAAAATTATAAGTTTATTTTGTCGAAAATAAACTTATAACATTAATCAGAATCATCCAAATTATTGAGATGCCAAACGGGCTAAAAATTCAAAAAACCATAGATCCGAAATTCGAGCTTAATCAGTGATGTTTGACGGTTTTTGGCTTGGGATTCAGGTTGAGGGAGCCATTGGGACTGTGGGGTATGAATTTGGGGAGTTTTGGACAAGTTTGTGACTTGGCCGGAAAAATTAAATTGAAGATTCGAGGAGTTGAACTGTGATTCGAGGGATTCCAGGCGTGGAAATGGAAAGAGGAGAGTGAGAAGAGTTATCGGTATAAATTTGATGGCAGTTTGCATCGGCGCCGCCACCGGCGGCTTAAGGTTATGAAGGCGGAGGTCTTTAGGGTTTTGGGAGATTGGGGTGTGAAGAAGACGATGGGGGCAGGGGAGTCGGTTAGGACAGTTTTATACGGGGTAGGGTTAGTTCCTGGCCGTCTGATCTGATAAACCTCGACGGCCAGGATTTGGCTTTGGAGAAACGACGTCGTTTTGGATTCCAGGTGGCAGGCTGGGTATTGGGGTTAGGCCTGGGTTTTTCGAAGGTTAATTCTGTTTGGGCCTGGGTAATTTGGCCCAATTTTCTGCAGTCATTTTCCTTCTTTATTTATCTCTTTATTTGTTTTTCTTGTATTTTATTTACTTTGCTTTTGTTTTTTTGTATTTTTGTATTTATTTATTTCTTCTAATTTTATAAAATGCTAAAATAAAACCAAAAACAAATTGACTCAAACAATTATATTTCTTAATTTTAATTATAGTAATTCCTAATTTAAATGCAACCTAATACAAATTTAAACTAAAAATGCCAAAAATGTTATTTTTTCTATTTTCCTCCTATTTTGTTCTAAAACAAATTAATACTAATTAATACTAAAAATGTAAAATTAAATCCCTAAGTGCAAATGCATATTTTTGTATTTCATATGAATTATCATGCAACCAATTAACACAAAAATTCAACAAAATTCACAAAAAATTGTAAAATCATTTTATTTGAAACTTTTGGAAAAATTTGCTTAGGGCAAAAATCACATGCTCACAATGTTCTTACTGTATTTGTCCTACTGTGACTCCTATGTGTTTTCTTCTACTATGTTTCCTCCTAACATTTGCTTGTATTTTTCTTTTACTGTATTTTCTCTCATCATGTTTTCACGGAACGATTAAGTTCCTTTGGGTTTTCTGAGTTTACTCTTGCCTGGTTTGTTTGTTTTCATCCCTATACTGGACTAATGATGAAAACACTAGAATTTGGGGGTTTTCGGACCACTTGTATGTGACCTGCATGTTCTCACCTCTGAACTAGTTTGATTTCAATTTCTGAATTCATCCCTGTTTTTTATATGGTTCTGACCTTTTGCCAAAAACTCTTCTACACTGGATTTTCCTACTGATTCTTTACAATGACACTACAGTCTTCTTTCATGCTTGACGTGTTCGTATGCTCCTTATATACTATGAATTTCCCCCCAAATGGTTTTTCAAATTCACAATTAGTTCAAAATTTCTTCTGAATGTGGCTTGATTGATTTCTTTCCATTTTTGCCCGTGACTCGACCTAAGTAAGACCTTCCTCTTTTTTTCAGACTTGATTCATTCGTATAAAAACCTCAGACCTTTTTATTTACTTTTTGTTAATTGGTTTTCTTACCTTATTTGCACAAACCGTGTATTTCTAAAACCTCTCCTTAAATAACTTTCATGTATTTACCCCTATTTGTATACTATGCACAATGTTGTTTATTTGATCCCATTTCCTTAAATATTTCTTGTCCTTTACTGATCAAATTAGGATTCCTTAATCAAAGGAACCTCTGTTAATTGATTGATCCTAATTGATACTGGACTATTTTCTTTCCTTGCTTGCTTGCCTGACTTCAAGTATAAATACCCACTCCTCTTTTGACACAAGACTGGATACACAAACACCTCTGTCTTTGAAATCTGTTACTACTTTCTCTACTATTTTCTCTACTACTACTGAGCACTCTGCTCCTTTCTCTCCTACTGTCTGAATATTCTGGAGCTTCTCTGAACCCCCAAGTGCTTCCTGAAGTTTTGAGTTTGCTCCTGTTAACTTTCTGGCTGTCTACTTGCTGTTGTTTCTCTGCTGTACTAGAATTGCAACTGGTATGTTTCTCCTAGTTAAATAACACCCTCCTACTATGTGTTTACTTCTCCTCTTCTACACATCTTTCCCTATGTGTTTATTTATGCTTCCCTACACTATGTAACTACATTCAAGTCTGCTCTGCTCTTTCTTTATGCATGTTGCATCTTTAGTCCTGCTATGCTTTCTTGTCCTTCCTTAATGTTTTCTGTATATGCTTTTCCATGCGAACCCCTTCCCTCTATTCCCCTTTGTATGTGAGTACCGTTCTGAATCATGGTAGCACCATATTGTTACCCATGATTCAGGACTAGGTTCTCTTGAACCTCTACTCAATCCAATCCCCATTCCCTCTTCCCCTTTATGTGTTGAGCCTTGACTAGAGCCTGATGGTGTCCTAATCACCATCCAAGCCCAAGTCTGACTTCTAAAGTCTACTCTTTATTTGTTTGGACCAAGTAAGGGGTCAGGGGTGTGCCAGTTGTCACACCTCCTTTTTCCGCTACCCGCGAAGGCGCAAGGGAGTTTTTCCAATTAAAGGACAACCGAAACGGGATTTATTTATTTAATTCAGAGTCGCCACTTGGGAGATTTACAGTATCCCAAGTCACCGGTTTGAATCCTGAATCGAGGAAAGATTGACTCTATATTACAGTCTACGAACCAGAAATCCGGATAAGGAATTCTGTTAACCCGGGAGAAGGTGTTAGGCATTCCCGAGTCCCGTGGTTCTAGCGCGGTCGCTCAACTGTTATATTTGGCTTATTTATCTGATTTATAACACGCTTTAACTTATGTGCAAATTTTAACGTTTAACCACTTTTAATATCATTATTTATTAGGAATTGCAACGCGTAAAAATGTATTTCGGACCACACTGTACCAGTACGCCTGTGGCCTTTAATATATTTCGACTTCATTGAGATTTGGATTTTGGTCACATAAATGTGCACCCAAGTTTAAAAAACGTAAATTATTAAAGGCGCACCTAAAGCGACTAGCGTATCATTATTTTGGGTGAGGCTGTGAAATTTTGCTAAACGGCCCGTCCCGAAATCTAAGTAATTTTACAAATACATATAGAGGGCCCCACTGCTTAAGCATTTTTTGTTTGTCGAGGCTCGTCTTATTCATTATTTTTTTTTAAAAGAATTGCAACGTCATGAAAATGCATCTCGAACCACGTCACAATCAATGTACCCGTGAATATCGACACATTTTGACTTCGTCGAGATTTGGATTTGGGTCACATAAATGTGCACCCGAGTTTAAGAAAGTAATGTTATTAAAATACGCGCCTAAAGAGTCTAACGTGTAATTATTTTGGGGAAGGCCGCGAAATTTACTAAACGGCTCCTCCCGGACTCTAAGTATTTTTAATATATACATTTATAAGGGCCCCGCAATTTGCATTTTTTATTTGGCGAGGCTCGTCTCGTTTATTTTAAAAGGATAATCCTAAAAATGACTACATTTTTCTATTAAGTTCGTCTCTGTAATGAAAGAAGAAAAAGATCCTAATTAATTTACATGCTTCAAACTTATTCTAAGCGGGCGTTTGAACATAACTTGTTAAATCCGAAAATGATACAATAGGGCAGTCCGTTTAACCGTTTTGGGCCCAGGCCCAGCGTCCATGGCATCGAGCTGGACCTGGACCATGCCTATTCCGGTGTTGGGCCTACTACTTGTTTCTACACTCATTTGACATTTAAGAAGCAAAAATGAAAGTGATATCTAAGGGAACATGTTCTTGTAAATTCATATACGCAAGTTGTTAACTAAAAATAATTCAAACTACTAAGTGATTTAACTTAAAGAACTGATGTGCATTTCAAATATGCTATAAACGAAACAAACTGGAGATGGCAAGATATGAATACTATATCATTAGTTCTTTTCTAATTAGCATACATAGGAATTGGGTTTACACACTAAACTACTGCAGATCAGTACTCAGTTGTGCATAATAAAGCAACTACATGATTCTAGCAGATGAAATTAACTATTGTATATATACAACTTAATTCAGAATATAACTTAAAAATAAATCCTAGAGCTTCAGCTCCTCATTTGTATTTCATGCTTCAATTCTCAGCTTTACAAGGAGTACCAATTGTGTACCTAGTATTTGGAAATAAAGAAGAAGGAGGATCAGCAGCAGCAGTAACACAGCAATTCAACAGCAGAGACAATTTCAACCAGAATATAATCTCAACCAAACAGCCCAGAGCCAATTATAAATAAACAGCAATAAACAAACAACCAGTGGACTCGACTGAACTTGATTTAAACTAGAAAATGGACCCACTGATACCAGCAGAAATTCCAGTGAGTCGAACTTAGGAGGAACAGTCAGAATCAACTAACACACTTGCCCTAAATCAAAATGAACCAATCGAACAGTAAAAACTCAATGTATATGTATTTTTAGTCCCAGAAATCAGTCTTAAACTGATTTTTCCCTGACTTTCGACCCTTATCCTCTTTCAGTAGGTTTCTAAGGCTGAGAGGAAAAAGAAACTCACAAAAACTCTAAAC
>MU729205.1:20083-31276 GCA_026770625.1 Nicotiana glauca
AAAAAAATATTTTAAAATATATTTTTCAGTTTTAATTTTTTTTATTTATCAGTTTAAAGGTTCAAAATTTTACAAGTTCCAAATTATGAGTTCGGAAGTTTATGTGTTTGAAAGTTTACAGATTTATAAATTATAAAGTTTACGGGTTCGAAATTTTGCAGTTTTGAAAGTTTAGCGGTTCGAAAGTTTATGAAATTTGTTGGTTCGGAAGGTTGCCGATTTGAAAGATTATGACTTCATGTTTATTATATCTAAATAATTTATGAATACTCTTGAGAAGTCATTTTCCTTAATTTGCGTACCAAACAACGAAAAATGAATAAGATTACTACTTGTTTTCTAAGAAAATATTTTCCACGGAAAACACTTTCCGTTATACCAAACACACCCTAAGAGGGTGTTTGGCTAAGCTTATAAGCTGTTTTTTTTTGTGTAAATGATGATATATATATATTAACGGTCAATCCCTAAAGTTACACTGTTTTGGCAGTTACTGGGGTACTTTAAGGCCCCCAATGATGCATAGTTTTGCATAATAGTACTTAAGTTACAACCCAAAAACGATCTAGGTAGTTCAGTTCCTAGGATGTCTACCCAAAATACATCATTGGCAAACACTGGAGGAACTGCTAGAGTTACTGATTTACACAAAAAATTCTCCTTCGCCGCTTTCTTTGTCAGTGCGTCAGCTACCCTGTTTGGCTCCCTGTAGGGGTGCCTTACCTCCACTCTGCCCATCCTTTGGATCACCGACCTGCATTCACAAATTAGAGGGTCAAATATTAGATTGCCATTAATCAGCATATTGATTGTTTCTGAAGAGTCAATGTCTATTTCCAACAGTAGAAGGTTATTCAGCTCCGCCAGTTGTAGACCTTTGGTGATTGCTCTGATTTCTGCCCTTAAGTTTTGTTGTATGGGGTAGGTTTTTCATATATCCTAAAATCCAGTTCCCATTGTGGTTTATGAAAACTCCCCATATTCCCCTTATTCCAGGATTCCCTTTAACTGCACCATATATGTTTAGTTTATTGTCACGACCCAAATCCCAAATTCGGTCGTGATGGCGCCTCTCGTGAAGACAAGGCCAGCCAGAACAACGCCAACACCTCTTTTAAAGCAATTAATTAATAATAACAATTCTAACACATGCTTAATATAGCAAATAATGCAAAAATAGCGATAATAACGAGGGAAACCATCCCGACACAGCCCAAACCGGGGTGTCACAAGTCATGAGCTACTACAGAGTTTGCTACAAGTCTACGAAGTAAAATATCTTATACAATAGTCTGAATGAACTCAAAGACAAGGGATTGCGGATGTCAACAGCTATCTCGTCACTCCAACTTGCTGCCTGGTCTGGAAAGAATCAGCGCTCAGGTCCAGACTCCTCTATGCCTGTATCTGCACACATGGTGCAGGGAGTAATGTGAGTGCTCCGACCCAGTGAGTAATAATAATAAATAATAACCGAAGGCATAAAAACACGCAACTGCACAAGGCAATTCTATATCAGGCAGTAAAAACAGTAAATCAGTAGAACATTAAAGAATCAAATGAAATCCCCTTTTTAAAATCAGGTAAATTGGGTAAAACAACAAGTAAATAGTGAGTAGAAATCTGCCCCTCGGACCTAGTATCAATAGCTAAACATAATATCAGCCCCTCGGGCTCAGTATTAGTAACTCAACATAATATCAGCCCCTCGAGCTCAGTATCATGTCACATGGGTACCTGCGCTCACTGTGGGTGTGCAGACTCCGAAGGGTCCCCTTACGGTCCAAGCGCTATATCAACATAAGGCCTGAAAGCCTTCTCACATCACACTCGAGGCCTGAAAGCCTCTTCACATCACACTCAAGGCCTGAAAGCCTTCTCACATCACTCACGAGCCCTGAAATCCTCCTCATGTCACACTCATGGCCTGAAAGCCTCACTCAGTCCAGAAAATATCATAAGCCCCTCGGGCATCAATAAATAGTAGTACTCAGCCCAAACAACAGTGAAAATATCATTTTTAAGTCTCAAAATGCAATTAAAGTGGGCGAGTTTGTAAAATAGTATAATCAACAGGACTGAGTTCAAGTAGTAAATCAAATAGTGAGGAAAGAGTGATAAAAATCCATGAAGGACTCAAGTAATCGGCATGAAGCCCAAAATATGGCAAGAAGCCCAAATCGTGTTGATAACAAACATATCTCAGTTAAATACGCTGTAACATATCAAACGGGACGGACCAAGTCCAAATTTCCAGTAGTAAATAACCCCGTGCTCGTCATAAGGCGCGTGTGCGCGTGTTTCACCTCAACATAGCACTACGTTGTGCAAATCCGGGGTTTCAAACCCTCAGGATATCATTTACTATCATTTCTCACTTCAAACCGGCCAAAATCCTAGTTCGTTATGCCCTTGCCTCGCAAATAAACCTCCTCGCGCGTCGAATCTGATCAAAACCACAACAAATACGTTGCAATAGGCTAAGGAAACATAACCCAATCGAGAAGACTCAAAAAATATCAAAATTTATGAAATTTGAAAACCCAAGCCTCGGGCCCACTTCTCAAAAATCAGAAAATTTAACATCATTGGATTCCTTTTCTCGCCACGAGTCTATACATATCAAGAACTCCCAAATCCGAGCCCAAATGACCCATCAAAACCCAATTTAAAATACCAAAAATCAAGCCCTAGATTTTCCCCCCTTTTGATGAACTTTCATAAATTTCTATGTTAATTCTACCATTAAATCATGTATTTAGGTCATAGAACTCACCTCCAATCACACCCAGTCAAATTCACCTTCAGTTTCCGTCCAAAAGCTCTTAAGGTTACTAAAAAATGGTGGAAAATACCCTAAGCTCGCGGATGAAATGTAATTTTAAAACCCTTCTGCCCATACCTCATTCCCGCTTCTGCGATACCTTTACCGCTTCTGTGGTATTTTTTCCACTTCTGCGGAACTACACCATTGCGCTCAGGACCGCTTCTGCGGTCCATATTCGCTTCTGCTGACGCTACATATGCATACCACCATCCGCTTCTGCAGAAGTCCTCCCATGACCAAGAATTAGCACCTGCGACTTCCTCACCGCATCTGTGGAACCGCATATGCGGTCCCTTTTCTGCAGATGCGGAAATATAAGATACCAGAAATCTTCAAAAATGCAACAAGTCCAAATTCATCCCGATGGCCATCCGAAATCATCCCGAGGCCCCCGGGACCTCAACCAAAAGTGCCAACCTATCCTAAAACATCATTCAAATTTGCTCCAATCATCAAAACACATCAACCAACACTAAAATCATCAATTCCTACCGGATTCAAGCCTAAGTATCTTCAAAACTTCCGAAATACGCATTTGATCAAAAACCTAACCAAAACACCTCCGAATGACCTGAAATTTTGCACGGACATCGTAAATCACCTAACAAAGCTACAACAACTCTCGAAATTCCATTCCGACCCTTAGATCAAAATCTCACCTGTCAATTGAATTCGACAAAATACTAACTTTGCCAATTCAAGCCTAATTCTACGCCAGACCTCCAAAACCAATTTCGATCACGCTCTTAAGTCACAAATCATCCCCCGAAGCTAACTGAATCACCGAAAATCACATCCGAGCCCTCTAACTCATAAGTCAACATTGGATTGACTTTTACAAAACAAGAGACTATGTGTCTTATTTCCTTCCAAAACCAATCCTATTCGACTCATTCACCCATGACTCTTATAATAAAACATAAGGAAGTAGAAAATGGGGAAAACGGGGTGGTAACTCGTGTGATGACGGGCCGGGTCGTCACATCCTCCCCAACTAAAACAAACGCTCGTCCTCGAGCGGGTTAAGAAACATACCTGGAGCCTCAAACAGGTGAGGATATCTGCTCCACATCTCCCACTCGGTCTCCCAAGTGGCCTCCTCCGTGGGCCGACCTCTCCACTGTACTTTCACCGAAGATATATCCTTTAATCTCAACTTTCGAACCTGATGACCTAAAATAGCCACTGGCTCTACATCATAGGTCAAATCATTATCCAGCTGAACCGTGCTGAAGTCCAATACATGGGATGGGTCCCCAACATACTTCTGGAGCATAAAAACATGAAATATCGGATGCACGCCCGGCAAGCTGGGTGGCAAGGTAAGCTCATAAGCCACCTCCACAATCCTCCTAAGTACCTCAAAAGGCCAGATAAACAACGGGCTCAGCTTCCCTTTCTTTCCAAATCGCATAACACCCTTCATGGGCGAAACCTTCAGCAAGACCTTCTCACCAACCATATAAGACACATCTCGAACCTTCCGGTCCGCATAACTCTTTTGACGCGACTGTGCTGTACGAAATCTCTCCTGAATCAGCTTCACCTTTTCTAAGGCATCCTGAACCAACTCTGTCCCCATTAGCCTAGCCTCGTCGGGCTCGAACCAACACACTAGAGATCTACACTGCCTCCCATACAACGCCTCATACGGAGCCATCTGAATACTTGATTGATAACCGTTGTTGTCGGCAAACTCTACAAGCTGCAAAAACTCATCCCAAGAACCTCCAAAATCAATAACACAGGCACGCAACATGTCCTCCAATATCTGAGTAGTACGCTCGGACTGCCCGTCCGTCTGAGGATGAAATGTTGTGCTCAACTATACCTGCGTACCCAACTCTCACTGAAATGTCCTCCAGAACTGAGAAATAAACTAAGTACCTCTATCTGAGATAATAGACACTGGAATACCTTGCAATCGAATAATCTCCCGGATAAAGATCCCTGTTAGCCGCTCCGAAGAATTGGTAGTATATACTGGAATGAAGTGCGTGGACTTGGTCAGCCGATACACAATCACCTAAATCGAATCGAACTTCTTCAAAGTTCGAGGAAGACCACTCGTAAAATCCATAGTGACTCTCTCCTACTTCCACTCGGGAATAATCATCCGCTGAAGCACGCCACCCGGTATCTGGTGCTCATATTTTACCTGCTTACAGTTGAGACACCACGTCACATATCCTACAATATCCTTCTTTATCCTCCTCTACCAACAGTGTTGTCTCAAGTCCTGATACATCTTTGCGGCACCCAGATGAATGGAATACCGCAATCTATGGGCCTCTTCTAATATCAACTCCCGAAGCCCATCCACGCTAGGCACACAAATCCGACCCTGCATCCGCAGCACACCATCCTCACCAATAGTCACATCTCTGGCATCATCATGCTGAACCCTGTCCTTAAGGACAAGCAAATGCGGGTCATCACATTGGCGCTCTTTGATGCGATCATATAAGGAAGACTGAGAAACTGCACAAGCCAACACCCAACTAGGCTCTGAAATATCTAGTCTCACCCATCGATTGGCCAAAGCCTGAACATCAATTGCAAAGGGTCTCTCCCCAACTGAAATGTACGCCAATCTCCCCATACTAACTGCCTTCCGGCTCAAAGCATCGGTCACTACATTGGCCTTTCCCGGGTGATACAGAATGGTAATATCATAGTCCTTAAGTAACTCTAGCCACCTTCGCTGCCAAGAATTAAGGTCCTTTTGTTTGAACAAATGCTAAAGACTGCGATGATTGATGAATACCTTACAAGATATACCATACAAGTAGTGCCTTCAAATCTTCAGAGCATGAACTGTAACAGCCAACTCCAAATCATGTACAGGGTAGTTCTTCTCGTGGGGCTTCAGCTGACGAGAAGCATAAGCAATAACTCTATCCTCCTGTATCAATACACATCCGATCCTAACTCTCGAATCATCACAATATACATTGTAAGAACCTGAAGCTGAGGGCAAAACCAATACTGGAGCCGTGGTTAAGGCTGTCTTGAGCTTCTGAAAGCTCTCCCCGCACTCGTTCGGACCATACAAATGGAGCGCCCTTCTGAGTCAACTTGGTCAAGGGTGATCTAATAGAGGAAAATCCCTGCAAAAATCGGCGATAATAACCTACCAAACCAAGAAAACTATGAATATCTGTGGCAAAGGTCGGTCTAGGCCAACTATGGACCACCTTTATCTTCTTCGGGTCGACCTGAATACCCTCGCTAGACACCACGTGCCCCAAGAAAGCTACTTAGCTGAGGCAAAACTTGCACTTGGAGAATTTTGCATAAAGCTTCTCCTCCCTCAACCTCTGCAATACAACTCGCAAATGATGTGCGTGCTCCTCCTGGCTACACGAGTACACCAGAATATCATCAATGAAAACAATAACGAACAAATCCAGATAAGGCCGAAATACACTGTTTATCAAGTGCATGAACGTTGCTGGGGCATTAGTCAGCCCAAAGAACATAACAAGAAACTCATAGTGCCCATATCTAGTCCTAAAAGCAGTCTTCATAATATCTGAATCCCTGATCTTCAACTGGTGATAGCCCGAATGGAGATCAATCTTGGAGAACACCCCCGCTCCCTGAAGCTGGTCAAATAAATCATCAATGCGAGGCAGAGGATACTTGTTCTTCACTATTACTTTGTTCAATTGCCTGTAGTCAATGCACATTCTCAAGGTGACATCCTTCTTCTTCACAAACAAAATCGGTTCACCCCACGGTGACACACTAGGCCGAATGAACCCCTTATCTAGGAGTTCCTGAACCTGATCCTTCAATTCTTTCAACTCTGAGGGTGCTATACGATATGGCAGAATGGAAATGGGCTGAGGGCCCAACACCAGGTCAATATCAAAATCAATATCCCTATCTGGTGGCATGCCCGACAGGTCTATAGGAAAAATATCGGGAAACTCCCTCACAACTAGGACAGAATCATTGCTAGGAGTCTCGGCTCCAACATCTCTCACAAACTCCAAATATGAAAGGCAACCCTTCCCAACCATACACTGGGCCTTTAAGAATGAGATCACCCTGCTAGGAATATAGTCAGTCACACCACGCCACTCGATTCTCGGTACACCCGGTATAGCCAAGGTGACTGTCTTAGCGTGACAGTACAGAATAGTATGACACGGAGATAACCAGTCCATGCCCAAAATAACATCAAAATCTACCATGCTCAATAGAAATAGATCAACTCGGGTCTCCAGACCCCCAATAGTCACCAAACATGACCGATACACATGATCTACAATAATAGTATCGCCCATCGGGGTAGATATATGAACAGGTAAAGCAAGACACCCTCGGGTCGTACCCAAATGATAAGCAAAATATGAGAACACATCAGAATAGGTGGAACTGGGATCAAATAAGACTGAGGCAACCTTGTGGCAGACTGAAATAATACCTATAATGATAACATCTGAAGCAATAGGATCTGTTCTGCCCTGAAGAGCATAAAAAAGAGCCTGACCACCGCCTGATCGACCTGCACCTCTAGGGCAACCCTTGGATGCCTGACCCTCACCCCTAGCTGGCGGGGCGGGTGCTGAAGAAACCGGACCAGAAGACGAGGGCTGACCCCTCTGCTGAGATGAGCTAGCAGCACGGCAAGGACACTACCTCCACATATGCCCACATTTTCCGCACTCATAACAACTCACGGGTGCTGGAGAATGGGATTGAAGGGAACCCCTCGCGCCGAAGTGACTAGCTGACAAACTCGGCCTAGAAGAACCCTGAACAAATGGGGCTCGAGATGAATTCTATGCTGGAAGAGCGCTGAGTGAAGGCTGACTCTGCTGAGAACCATGATAACCATGACCTGAATATGCACCACGATACTCAGGATGCACCGACTAAGCGGGCCTAAAAGAACGACCCCTACCCTGTTGGAACTGGCCCCTCGAAGGAGTGCTACTGAAATTGCCAGACCCTCGACGCCTCTTGTCCTCCCTCTCCTTAGGGATGTCAATTGGGGCAGGGCAGGGCAGGGCAGGGCAGGGCAGGGCAGGGCAGCGATAACGTTAAATGGGGCGGGGCAGGGCGGGGCAGGGTAGGGCAGGGCGGGGCAAATTGTTATTTTTGAAAATTTTTAGTAGGGCAGGGCAGGGCAGGGCAGGGCATGTACGGGTTAATAGCTGGGTCGGGTCCAAATAAGTGAGATCCGTGTACTGCGTACACATTACACATACCCCAAAATGTTAAATCCCAAACGCGAAAAACCTAAAACCAAATTTCCAAACTCAGAAGTCAAGAAAGAAGAAACTCTTAATCTCTCATGCGATGGACGATGGTGCGATTCTTCTTCCTCTTTGAACTGCTGTGAATCTGCGATTCTTCTTCCTCAAACCTTCTTCGATTCTTCTTCCTCCAGCAAATCTAGGTAAATATCTTGTAAGTACACAGTTCTCTTTTTTCTCCTAATAATTTTCATTCATTTTGTCACGACCACTGGTCTTTTCTGGCCTAGTAATGGTGGTTCACTGATCAACAGACCTTTTTTGGAGAAGAACTACCTTGGACCAAGTCTACCGGTCTTGATTTGTCAGGTTCAGACTCAATTTTGTTGCTACTTGGTTTCTCTGGTTCTATATTCTGTTGGGAGTTTTAGTCTTTTAGAAAATGATTCTTGGTTTCTCCTTCGAATTCTCATCATCATGTGATGATTCCAAAGTTATCTGTAACCTTAGTTTGGTGCTCTAATCGTAGGTGGTGGTCTATGTCTTGTAAAAAATGAGATTTCCAACAGAACAATTAATTAGTTTCGTGGGATTTGGACAAAGAAGTGGTGACTACTACAAAGAGAACATATAGGGCATTCTATGTTGCGCGAACAATTATAGCGTGCTTCTGATTATATACTTCCCCATCTTCTCAATTTGTATGCCTGAATATGAGAAATATACATACATGGCTGAAGTGAGACCAACATACAAGGAAAATCATAATCAAAAGTAGATTTATCCTTTGAATAAGTGGGATTTAGTACCTGAATAAGATTATATTCCGCTTTTTTCCATGTTTAATGATGATATTTAGCCTTAAAGAAGTGGATCCTAACTGGTCTTCAACACATTCTTGTTATTTTAGGAATTTAGGTGAAGAAAAGAAACCAATATCAGTTAAACAGTTATTGGAGTGATGTCAATTTTAAGTGAAAATTCAGAGTGGTGCTTGCTTTCTGTTTTCTGCCTTTCATGCATCTAGTAACTAGCTTGTTTTCTGACTTGTTCTTACTAGTTGGTATTCAAGAAATATGAAAATTGCTTACTCCTGTCTATGTTGCCATTAATGTGTATTATCCACATTGCTACAACATAGTGATAAGTTTACTGTCAAGTGCTGAAAATATTGTGGAAAACCTTGCAGCACTACTAGTTAAGTTTGTTGGATTCGTCCTACGATAACCTAGTGTCTTGTCCTCCATTTTTTGGTCAATTCCATGTTTTTTCCTAAATTTCATCGGTTTCGGTTCATGGGGGTGTTCTTCTATCTTCTATCCAAGCAAAGGCAAACATCTCTTCATTGAGTAACTGTAACTACTTTAGTTTTACAGTCAATAGTTCTTTGAATTAATTAATTGATCATCATATTATGAATTCTCTCTGAAGGGCTTGCAATTGTTGTATATGAATAATTCAAACTGATACTTTTGTGCATTTCAGGTCTTCAGTGAATCTAGAATCGAGGAATACAGCATCACAGAGAAAGAAATTTCTCCAGGAAATACTGAGGTTAGATCTATACTACTACATGTTATTATTGTTTGTTGTTACTATATCATCTTATCAATCATCAGGACAATAATACTACTGCAGAAGTTTAGCAGCAAACTGAGATGTAAATATGTGAAATATATCAGTTTCTTAGCTAGCCTCTGCCTCTCTCAATTGTGTTTCTAAATATCAGTTTATAGTGATATTTCTTGTCTTTGTTTTACTAGATAATCATGGCATCTCAAATTGAAGAGAATCTACCAGCTTCATCTTCTAATGCTATTTCCTTAGACGATGAGAGTCAACGGCCTTCACAACCTGATGAAGTTGAACTGAAAAAAAGGAGATACTCCAAAGCATGGGATCATTTCGAGCCGGTGAAGGTTAAGGGTGTTCCATATGGTGCTTGTAAGTATTGCGATCGCAGGTATAAAAGTTCTAGGAATTGTGGGACAAAATCTATGTTAGATCACATTCCTAAGTGTCCTAATAGGCCAAGAGATGCACAAAATGAGGGCGATACGGGGGGTGGTTATTTTGATCAAGATGTTTCACGTAAAAAGCTTGCACATGCCATTATTTTACACGAGTATCCACTCTCTATAGTTGATCATGTGGGATTTAGTAACTTTGTTGTGAGTCTTCAACCTATGTTTAAGATGGTTTCCAGAAATACAATCAAGAATGACATAATAAAAATCTTTGACAATTTGAAATCGCAAACTTCTATGTTATTGGAGAAAGTCACGAGTAGAATTGCAAAAACAATCGATATGTGGACTTCCAATAGTAACAAAAAAGGGTTCATGGCTATTACTGGTCATTTCATTGATGATTCATGGAGGCTTCAAAGTCATATTTTGAGATTTGCTTATGTCCCTTCTCCACATGATAAAGATGCCTTGTGTGGTGCTTTGGTTAATTGTTTGTTTGATTGGAATCTTAAACGAAAAATATGAACTATCACAGTTGATAATTCTAGCACAAACAATGCTATGATTAAAACTTTATTGATGAGAAACTCAATAAAAATGATTTGTTATTGACTGGTCGAGTATTTCATATGCGTTGTGCTGCACATATTTTAAATTTGATTGTGCAAGAAGGGTTAAAAGTGATAGGAGATAGTATTAACAAAGTGCGTGATAGTGTCTTGTATTGTATTGGATCAGCTGGCAGAATTGAGAGGTTTGAAGAAGCCGCACGTTTGGTTCACTATTATTATTATAAGAAGTTGGAGTATGATTGTCCTACTCGGTGGAACTCAACATATTTAATGTTGAGAACAGCTATAGAATACAAAGAGGTGTTTAAAAAGTTGAGTCTAACTGACACAAATTATAAGTCGTATCCAACCGAAGAGCAATGGAGTGATGCAGAAGATGTTTCTGATAAGCTCAAACTTTTTTATCATATCACTGAACAGTTTTCAGGAACTCAATATCCAACTTCTAGTCAATACTTTACAAAAGTTTGTGAAATTAAATTAGAATTGGAAATTTGGGTGAAAGAGCTTAATCCTTTGATTAGCGATATGGCATCTGCCATGTTGTTGAAATTTAAAAAATATTGGGATGATGTGCATATTTTGATGGGAGTAGCTGCAATCTTTGATCCACG
>MU729206.1:11705-37365 GCA_026770625.1 Nicotiana glauca
CTCCTTTATGTTATTAGATTCATATCTTCAATTCCTTCTGATCTCCTGGCTTTAAATAAGTTAAATAGATACGAGACTCGTATAATTTGAATAGCATCTCGTGACTATTTAACTTTCTTCTCTCTGTATCTGTTGTCGCTCATGCCTTTTAACTGATCATCATGTTTTGACCATTTGACCACTCTACGTGTCATGCCACGTCATCTTCAATATAAATTCATTTTTTTCCAATACATTATCGTGTTACAAACAACAACAACATAAATCCCACACGTAGGATTTGGGGAGGGTAGAGTGCACGCAGATCTCAATTCTACCCCGAAGGAGTAGAGAGGTTTCCGGAAGACCCTCGGTTCATGAACGAGAAAAAGAGAAATATTATATCTGTTCCATCGACAAAAAATAATAGAAATACTAACAACAACATAAGAACCAGAGAATAGATGCAAAGCATGACAATAAATAGTAGATAATGTCCGGCACAAAGAAAAATAGTAGAATAGAGTAAACACAACTTGAACCACTAACAGTCTAAGACAAAACCCTATCAGACTAGCCTCACATCTGTACAAAGAAGAACAATGTTTAACTACCTCCTAAACTAAAACCCTAATGCTTGACCTCCACATCTTTCTATCAAGGGACATATCTTTAGAAATCTGAAGCCATGCCATGTCCTATCCGATCACCTCTCCCTAATACTATTAGGTTGCTTGATGTGTGGCTATAATTTTATAGTTTTATGTGCCTTGTATTTTACATACTTTAATGATAAATTACACTTTATTTGCACGTAATGGAATCTATTTTATGTTTAAGTGAATAGGAGATGAAAGTAGAGCAAAAGGGATACTTAAACATTGAAAGTGTGCGCGAGAAGTGAAAAGGAGAGGCCAGGCAAAAGTAAGCTTAACCAGGCTTTAGCCTGTTGAGGCCAGCCTAAGGCCAGGCTAAACCAGGCTTTAGCCTGGCGAGGCCAGCCTAAGGCCAGGTCCATTTCGAATTTTGAAGACTTATTTCGTCTCCTAGTTTGACTAGGACTTGGCCTACACATTTAGATCTTTTCCTACACATATAAATAGACCTAAAAATGCCACTTTTAAAGGGGAGATCGAGTTTGGATACAATGTATACCTAGGGAGAGCACTGAGCCGTCGTGGAAACCGGAGACTTGACCTAAGGAGGCAAGAACACACTAGGAGCAAGGTGGAGAATTCTTCTACGAGTTTTTCACTTCCTTTTCCTAATTCTATAATTGGTTATGAATTCTAGTATTGTAATTATGCATACTATTATGAATAGCTAATTTGTTATCAAGAGTTTTGATAGAAACTTTTGTAGGATAAATTCTTGTTATGTTTTTATATAATTGAGCCGTTGGATTTCTCTATTTGTTCAACTAAATTTATATTGTGGTTGATTGAAGAGCTCTCAATCGACTGTGCCAATTTAGTGTGTATTACTCGGGAGAGACTGCATATTTAGGTAGTTGTTGAATAACATCACTCCTAACATATATGGGGGATCAATACAAAGGGTTTAAAGGTGGGATTAGGGGTAACGAAACCTTGGTGCGATCTGAGTGAGTTGTATTTATGGCTAACTTGCGCAATTCGGGAGAATATGTCTAGTATATTATTGTAATTACTCGGGAGAGAGTTACGACAGCCAGAGTGCTCATGATCGGTAGAGAATACTTAGGCAAAATTGTAGAAGAAGTAGCGGGAAGGATTCCAACAATTGAAGAAATCATAACTCTAGACCTCCTTAATCTTGTCTCCAACCCTTAGTATCCCTAGTTGTTAATCTACTAATTTAGTTTGTTAGTTAATTAGATACAAGAATCTTAATATTTATAACATAGGAATTGTTCGAGCTTGTCTTCTTAGCAATATTGTACAATTGTAGCTAAGCCTTAGTTCTTTGTGGGATTCGACTCCGGACTTATAAATCGGATTATATTTGTGATTGCGGGGAACCAACGGTGTAGCTGTAGGTGTACATATTTTTAGGTTGCAAGTTTGAACTTTTATTTTTGTTTTCTTGTATTTTAATTTTTTTTAATTTTTTTTTTGACTTGAGAGATATGGCATCTTGGAATTGTGAGAGTTTTGATGTTGATAATTCTATTTTTGATCCTCCTTATGCATATTGTGGAGGAAACCACCTAGGGCAAAATTATCAAAATATTCCCGAAAATAAGTTATATGCACCAACTCAATCTTATGTGTGGAATGTGTGTGATATGTGTGGGGGTCAAGATGGTCACTTTCATGGTTGTGCTTATATTTCTTATCTTCCCCCAACCCCTTACTTTGATGGTTCCTCCTTTTCTTGTGAAGTTAATAGGAACAAAGAACCCAGGATGATGACCTGAAAAAGGTCGAGGATATGCTAAAGTGCCTTGTGGAACAATATAATGAGATACAACTGCAGGTACAAAGGCAATATGCAACTATTCGCAACTTGGAGGCTCAAGTGAGTCAACTAGTTGAAGCTTTTAATGCTCAATATGCCAATATTATGGATAGTAGCCAGGAGCAATGTGCATTAGAGATGGAAATTGAGGTGCAGTGAAGGGGTCCAAAATAGAACCCCCAACACTCTAACCAGCTAGAATTTGAGGATGCCGATGTTGAAGAAGTAATACTAGAGTCAACCAGGGACGTTGAAGATACATATTTAGTTGACTCTAGTGCCATTAGTGTTGAGGATGTTGACAATCCAAATGTTCATGTAATTGAGCGCATTGGTCCACACTCCAAGTATTTTTCCACATTGTGTTTGGATGATGACATAGAAATAGAGTGGTCCGAGCCACTTGAGGAGTCAAGGGATGAGGAACAAGGTGCCTACATTCTGTAATTTTTCTTGCCAGAAAATCAGGATTACACACCTCATTTAAAGGCCAAGAAGTGCAGAATACTACATTGGTTGCTTGGGCCTATTAGATTTGTTCCTCCACCCCTGGAGCATCCCGAAACTTGATGCTAAATTGGGGGTCCAATTTGTAAGTTCAAATTAGAGGAAGAAAGTGATTCGCATCGTGCCGCGACGTTAAATCAAGCGCTTGTTGGGAGGCAATCCAGCTTTATTGCTTTCTTTTATTTTATTTTATTATTTTATTATATATTTTTTTAAATGTATTATTTGTGTAACGTCTTTAGGCGTATAAAATCTACAAAATTAAATTCGTAAATTAATTTGGACTATATTTTAAATTCAAGATATATTGGTCCAAATAAATATTATGGCTAATATAATTTGATTAATCATATAAGTCTAATATATATGGATTAAATAAATAATTCTTAATCTATTGGGCTAGCCCATTTAATTGGGCTAAAGTGATGAGCCCACTTCATTAAATCCAAGATGTCATCTTTCTAGAGGTCCAGTTTGGTGCCACGTGTCAAATGATATGGCGTACCAAGTCAAACGAAATAGCCAATAGGATCATGCCACGTGTCAAAATGACAAGGCATGCCACGTCACACTAAAAGGCCAATGAAATAGTGCCACGTGTGCAAGTGACATGTTCTGGCCAATCAAATGCGGCCATGTCAGACTTCAATTTGATTGGTCGAAAAGAGTTTGTTCTTATCACAACTCCTCCTTTCCACAACTATAAGTAGGGGTCTTCATAACCTAGAAAAGACACCAGAAGACATAACAAGAAGCAAGAGAGAGCTCGTGGATCAAACAGCGCAAATTCCTCCATAAGTTTCAAGCTTCAAGCAATCAAGTTCAAGTTCAACAAATCAAGTTCATGCTCAAAAACGAAGAACAAATCAAGTTCAAGATCAAGAACGAAGAACAAATCAAGTTCAAGCTAAAGAACGAAGAATAAATCAAGATTCAAGGAGTGAGAGTTCAAATCAAAGTTCAGGCCAGTTGAATTCAACATCATCGTTCGTGGCAACAAACATAGATTCAAAATCAAGCTCAAAGGCCCTTGAATTTATTTACAATTGGAAAGAAGAATCAGAGGATCCATAGAGATTGTAACACTCAATTATTTGAAATAAAATACTACGATTGTTGCGATGTTTTTGGTTTAATTTTTTTTCTCGATGCAAATTTATTGTCTGCAAATTCTGGCATTCCCAGTGAGACAATCTCTACCTCTCATCTCAACTTTTCAATCACCAAAGTTAGAACATTGATATGGCTTTGAAGAAATTCAACTCCAGATCAACATCCACCAAGGTTGCTAACTCTAGGTTATATGCTGATGTGGAAAGCATTCTAGATGTTACCTTTGGAAGCTTTGGACTAGTTACGAGGAGCAAAGCAAGCTATTTAGGAAAACAAGCACCCCAAGTGTCGTCTGCATCAACCCCTATTTTCGGATCTTCATCCTCAAAAGGAGAAAGATCTTCCACAACGATACCTGAAGGAGGAAGCGATGTTGCTGAAAAGATCAAGAAAACTCTTGCTCTACTTGACCTCTTCGAATTCAAGCACTTTGTTGTGAAGGAAGATGGTGATGCTTCAAGTGATGGATCCTCCCACTTACACCACATAGGGTGAGCCGATCAAGGATCAATCTGTGTGAAAATCCATGCTACTTTCCATCGTCCACAACAATCATGCAAGTCATAGTGACAAACACTTTATCTATGGCGGAGCAATTGGCAAACTTGACGGAAGCAATCGCTGGCTTGACCAAATGCATGCAAAATCAAGAGGCTAGAATTGACAAGTTAACAGACAGGGTGGGAATCTTGATGGAAGAAGAATCCACCCATGCACCCGGCAAGCTCCCAGAAGTCCTAGAGAGTGACTCTCCCTCAAGACAAGTAGGATCCACTAAGGCGATCCCTGTCTCATCCGAAGGGATGATTCCAATCGATCAACTGAAGGAGTTTATTGAAGGAACCATTTAAGAACAAATATGAAGTTGCTGCCAAATCCTCCCTTACATATGCAAAGCCGTACACTGCAAGAGTCGATATGTTGAAGATGTCTGCTGGCTATCAACCTCCAAAGTTTCAACAGTTTGATGGTAAAGGTAACCCAAAGCAACATGTGGCGCACTTAGTGGAGACGTGCAATAATGTTGGGACTTATGGAGATTACCTTATCAAGCAGTTTGTCCACTCGCTAAAAGGAAATACTTTTGACTGGTACACAGACCTTAAGGCTGGATCTATCGATAGCTGGGATCAACTAGAGCAAGAGTTCCTCAGTCGCTTTTATAGTACGAGACATATTATGAGTATAATAGAACTTACAAATACTCGTCAACAAAAAGGGGAACTAGTTATCGACTTTATCAATCGTTGGAGGAATGCAAGCCTCAAATGCAAAGATAGGCTTAGTGAAGCTTCAGGCATAGAGATATGCATCCAATGTATACATTGGGGATTGCGCTACATCTTGCAAGGTATGAAGCCTAGCACATTTGAAGAACTTGCGACTCGTGCCCATGACATAGGGTTGAGCATGGCCTCTGCTGGAAATGAAAGGTTGCCTATCTATGAGCCTCGCAAAGGCAACGACAAGCAAGAAGTCAGGAAATGGGGCAAGTTCATACCCAAGTCTGAAAGCAAAGAAGCTATGAATGTTAACACGTCGCCTGTGAAGTTCACGACGAAGGTGAGCAAGAAGCAGAGTATGAAATCCTTTTCTTTTCAAGATAAGCCAAGTGGAAAGTTGACTATAAAAGAAATGCAAGAGAAAGAGTACCTATTTCTGGATTCTGATGTGCCAGCCATTTTCGAAGAACTCCTCGATTTAAATCTCATTAAGCTTCCGGAGATGAAGCGACCAAATAAAGCTGGGAAAATAAATGACCTAAATTACAACAAATATCACCGACTTGTAAGCCACCCTCTGGAGAAGTGCTTTGTCTTCAAGGACAAAGTTATGAACTTGGACCATGAAAAGAAGATCGTGCTTAAAGATGAGAAAGCAAGCGCGAACCAAGTCTCTATCACCTTTAGCTCATTCAGTCTAGATGAGTTATGTAGTTTAAAAGGAATCAAAAATGAGGAATTACTGGATAAAAACATAGTTGAAGAAGATCGACCTAATGATGATGAAAGTTGGACGTTGGTGACTCGTCGTAGGCGCCACAAAAGAAGCCCACAAAAAGATCAATAGAACAAATAACAAGGTAGATGATGGTAAAAAGACCAACGAAAAAGAATCTAGTTAGGCGTTTGAAGAAAGCAAAGTGGAGATGCACCACCCTCAAAAGACACGACATACAATGACCTTGGAGTATTTCTTGCCATCTTGGTTCCACATGAAGACTTCCCGTGATGGTATTGAGGCTTCTTGTTGCAATGCTGATAAAGGGAAAGAAAAGAGTGATGACCTGCCATTGGAACCATCTTCGGAAAATCTCATTGAGTCCACTCCTCAAGAAGTTAATGCTTATGAGGAAAAGGTCACGTTGACAAATGACGATCTTCTGCTAGGTGACACTCTTCACAACCACCCATTCTACCTTGTTGGCTATATGCATGAATAAAGGGTAAATCAAATTTTGGTTGATGGAGGATCCTCAGTAAATATCTTGCCAATTCACATTGTAAAATAACTTGGTATTCCCATGAACGAACTCTCGGAAAGTCATGTGATGATTCAAGGATTCAACCAGGGGGCAAAGAGCCATAGGCGAGATCAGGCTAGAAATCACCATTGAAGATATGCAATCAAGTGCATGGCTACATGTGATCGATGCAAAAACTTCATACAACGTCTTGCTAAAGGCCTTGGATACATCAGAATAAAGTAGGTCTATATACCTACCATCAATGTTTAAAATACTACGAGGGTGAAGTCGAAAAGACGGTAGTTGATGATGATAAGCCATTAATCGAGGCTGAGTCACACTTCATCGATGCAAAGTTCTACTTGAAGAACCGCATTGTGAAGGAGCTGAAAGCCGATGATGGCATGAAAAGCATGAATAAAGTGACCTCAACTAAAAGAGAAGAGGTGACTACTGGTGAAGCCAAAGCTATTACTAAGGAGGTACAACCCCATGCGAATAAATCTTATAGAGGGAATATTGCGTCTTATGGCAAGAAAGTAAGTCATGCGCTCCAATATGTCCCTGAAAAGAAGAAAGATGAAGGCGAATCATATAATCTCCAAACTAACTTGCTAAAGGATTTAACTCTTCCGGTAAACCGAATTGAGTCAGTAAAGTTGTCCTCAAAGCCACTTGCAGGGTTTGTGGCGCAAAATTGCTTGCAGAATGTGGCACTCCCTACAAAACGGACAGATGAAGGTTTTGATCCTAATGCTTACAGGCTATTTGCGAAAGCTGGATACAATCCTAATGAGTCGTCAAAGTTAGGAAAGCTACCATCAAAAGTTGCAACAAGACAACTACATAAAGGTTTGGGATACAAACAACCGTCACTGGTGCGCATCTCAATAATAAGGGTGAGTAGCAATTACATCACTGTAGAAGACGAATTTGCCGTTTCTAACAAGCCTTCTGTCTTTGACCGACTTAGAAAATTAACTGTGAGAACTTCCATATTTGAGAGATTGGATCCATCAAAGAAGGGGAACAAGTTCCAGAGAAATTTTCAAAGCATAAGAACACCCGCTCCACCAAAAATCCAGAAGATCTCTAAGGATTTTCAAAGTTTGCTTCCTTCTAGAATGAGGCGACAAACAAAACACGTGGTTTCATATTAAGATGTATTGAAGGTAAATACATATAATATGGTCTACACTAAGGAACGTGACAAAGAAGAAGAAAGTGTAGGTTCTTCGTATCATGTCATTGTACAAGGAAAGAATGGTGTTCCATGTTCGATGGAGGATAATCCAGAATTGGAGGATGTTTTACCATGTTATCACATATCCTTCAACGATGGGGACCCTAAAGAAGATGAAGACGCGAAAAATTCTCCACCTGAACTTGAAAAAGGAGTGAAGACAATAGTTGATGCCTTAAAAGAAGTTAACCTTGGCACCGATGAGGAACCAATACCCACCTACCTAAGTGTTTTACTGGAAGTTCATGAAGAAAGCACTTATATTGAGTTACTCAAGAAGTTCAGGGATGTCTTTGCTTGGAGTTACAAAGAGATGCCTGGCTTGGACCCGAAAGTAACAGTCCATCACCTTGCAGTCAAAAATGGTGATCGTCCTGTTAAGCAAGCTCAAAGGCGCTTTAGGCGGACTTGGTTCCCCTAATTGAAACTAAAGTTAAAAAACTCATTGAAGCTGGATTTATTCAGGAAGTTAAATACCCAACATGGGTTTCAAGTATTGTCCCTGTAAGGAAGAAGAATGGTCAGATTCGAGTATGCGTTGACTTCAGGGATCTTAATAATGCGTGTCCCGAAGATGAATTTCCGTTTCCTATTCCAGAGCTGATGATCGATGCTACTACTGGTTACGAGCCAATGTCTTTCATGGACGGTTTGTCGAGCTATAACCAAATTCACATGGCATCAAAAGATGAAGAGCTTATTGCATTCTGCACCCCCAAAGGTATTTATTGCTACAAGGTAATGCCTTTTGGCTTGAAGAATGTTGGTGCTACTTACCAAAGGGCTATGCAGAATATTTTTGACGATCTTCTCCACAAAAATGTCGAATGCTATGTTGACGACTTGGTGGTAAAATCAAGAGAGAAGGGCGACCACTTCAAGACTTAAGAATGGTGTTTGAGTTGCTCTGGAGGTACCAACTTATAATGAATCCATTGAAATGTGCCTTTGGAGTTACTTCCGGGAAGCTCCTTGGTTTCATTGTTCGACATCGAGGGATTGAAATTGATCAAGCTAAAATAGATGCAATCTTGAAAATGCCTGAGCATCAGGATATTCACGTATTTAAAAGTCTGCAAGAAAAGTTAGCATACCTTAGGAGATTTATCTCAAACATAGCTGCGAGGTGCCAACCATTAAGTCGCCTTATGAAGAAAGGTGTCCCTTTCAGATGGGACCAAGCGTGTAGCAACGCCTTTGAGAGCATTAAATCCTACTTGATGAAGCCTCCGGTTTTGGCAGCCTCTATACTTGGAAAGCCGCTGATACTATACATTTCAGCACAAGAGAGGTCTATTGGAGCGTTGTTGGCCCAAGAAAATAGTGAAGGAAAATAAAACTCCATTTACTACTTGAGCAGGATGATGACACCAAACGAGCTGAATTATTCTCCAATTGAAAAGTTGTGTTTGGGGCTAGTCTTCTCAATTCAAAAGTTCAAGCACTACTTTCAATCTCATGTTGTTCGTCTATATCTTGAGGGGGATTTGTCCTTCTATATGTCTATGCGGATTTGTCTGTCTACATGTTGATGTGGATTTGTCCGTCTATATAGTGATGTGGATGTGTCCATCTATATGCTGATGCGGATTTGTCCATCTATTTGTTGATGTGGATTTGTCCGTCTGTATGATGATGTGGATTTGTCCGTCTATATGTTGATGCAGATTTGTCAGTCTATATATTGGGGGGATTTGTCCGTCTATATATTGATGTGGATTTGTCCGTCTATATATTGAGGTGTATATGTCCGTCTATATGTTGATGTTGATGTGTCCGTCTATATGGTGATAGGGTTTGTACGTCTATAAGTTGTTATGGATTTATCCATCTATAAGTTGTTGCAAACTAATCTATCTATAAGTTGTTGCAAGATCCGTCCGTCTATAAATTGTTGTGGATTTAACCGTATATAACTTATTGCGGATTTATCCTTCGATGGGACGTCATGTAGTTGCTCGTCAACTTAACACTCGATGACTTTTCTTCATGGGTATAAAAAAAAAGAGGAAAAAAAATAGACAACAAAGAAGAAGAAAAAAAGCACAAGAAAAAAAGAAGAAATTACCTTCACGTTAATGCCTCCAAGTTATCGAAAGTAGACTCAAAATAATTTGCAAATGCTAAAATTGGTACTAACGGAATGAAGGATGTATGGTATTTATAGATAACAAAATGTGGCTATCAAATAGTGACTTCTCGATGTGGGACGTTGCGATAATTGGTTTTTGAAAGGCGTAATACATCTGGAGACACTTAAAGTTGGCACCATCTTTCATTTAGACACTTAAACTGAAGATTGTTCCTATTGAGCACTTATACTACACTAAACTTGTTCCAATTAGATATTTTTTTGACAATTAGCCAAACTTACCAGGTGTGTGCAATGCAATCGCAGCTGACGTGTCGAATGATAATAAAAAAAGAGCATATACCCAATCAGAAAATGACATTCTCAAAAAGAAAAGAAAAACTTTAATTTATACCCAATCAGAAAATGACACATTATTAACAAAAGGAAAGAAAAAAAGGGCACCTTGGTGCTCTTGGTGTTCTTCACTATCTTTATGTCTATTATTGTTCCAACCACAATTTTAATCCAAAATTTTAAGAGAAACTTCTCCAAATTTGTTATAACTTCAACTAAATAATCTCTACAAAGACTTGAAAACAATCCCAATATTAATTTCTCAATTTTTCATCAAATCAAGTAACCCATTTTAAACTTTCAAGCTTTCTTAAAGATCTCATTAATAGTGTTCTTCACTATCTTCATGTCTATTATTGTTTCAACCACGATTTTAATCCAAAATTTTAAGATAAACTTCTCTAAATTTGTTATAACTTCAACTAAATAATCTCTACAAAGACTTGAAGACAACCCCAATATTAATTTTTTAATTTTTCATCAAATCAAGTAACCCATTTTAAACTTTCAAGCTTTCTTAAAGACCTCATTAATGGTGTTTTGACTTCAAATGAAAAATATGGTCCTACTACGATTTCAATCAACTGAGATGGTTGTTGGTTCAAACTTTTGAGCTAAATTAATGGTGGAGGTACAACAATGGTGAAATCGGGGGATACAATGGTGGAGAGAAAATAAGAAGAAGAAGAAAGAAAAAGAAAAAAATGAAGATAAAATATGTTTTTTGGGCTCTTCACGCGCCTATTTTGGGTGAAGCTCACTTTATGTGTCAACTCAGCAAAAAGTATCTAATTGGAACAAGTTTAGTGTAGTATAAGTGCTCAATAGGAACAACCTTCAGTTTAGGTGTCTAAATGAAAGATGGTGCCAACTTTAAGTGCCTCCAGATGTATTATGCCTTTTTGAAAAGGACTTGGACTGTTGAGGTGGCGACAGTACTCTAATTAGAGTTGGAGTGGGATGGAATCCTTGCAAGACAATAAGATGTCAATTGGAGTCCTTACCAATTCGTTGTCAACGTGTAAGCCAATCCAAATGCAAATTCAATTCAATTTACGTGGTTTCCTTTATCCAAACATATAGGACTAGTACAGGCTTTTAGTAATTGAAGCTTAGAACCTGTTAGCATATGCTCTCAACTTTAGCAATGTATTAATTTACGGATACTTCAAGTCTAGCCTTCGAAATTAACAAAGTTAATGTCTTGACAAATTTTGAAGTAAGGGGCATTTCAAGGTTTAAAGAGTGCGAGTTCAAATCAAAACTCGTGCCAGTTGAGTTCAAGATTATCGTTCGTGGCAACAAATATAGATTCAATATCAATCTCAAAGGCCCTTGAATTTATTTACAATTGGAAAGAAGAATCATGGGATCCATAGAGATTGTAACACTCAAATATTCTAAATAAAATACTACAATTGTTGCGATATTTTGGATCTTGATTTTATTTTCTCAACGCAAATATTGTCTACAATGTCGATTTTTGATTTTCTAGGAGCATGGAAAGCAAAGCTATTGGAAGGATGCAACAGCAAACCAGATGGTTGGAACTAAGTGTGAGGTACCCGCACGAAGGACCAAGACTGGGAGAAGTCTGAGTACCTTGCTAGTGCTTCGGCCTTTGGCCTACCAAGGAGTTTATTTTACCCTCTTATTAGGTATGGTGTGCATTGGGAAAAATGCACAATTTTAAGTGAGGGGTGAGGAGATTGTCTAGGTGACTTTCTATGTTATTTTAGTTGTGTTAGTTTAATTGAATAATCTTTTGTTTAAAAAAATGATTGGACTGTTCCCAACGATGGATCTATTAGACAATTTTCTTCAAGGATTTAAGTCTTAAAAAAAGATAGATTTTTTTTGTAGGTAGTGTAGTAATTCTCCCTTGGTTTTTCTTTGTGTCGTAGTTCTTTTCTAAGGGTTTTATTTAAACCGGGTGTAGTTAGTTTTTTTTATGGAGTAGGAGCTAGTGTGAGATTAATTGAATTGCAGGGATATCTCTTAACTTTGTTCTTGCATTGAGAATAGTGAGTACTTTGGTTGTGACGCTTAGACTCGGTTTTTGACTCATGTAGAAGTACCTTAAATTGTATGGCCTTAATGTGCTTAGTTGCTTTGACTGGAGTGTCTTGATGAACCAATCCTGAATGAGTTATGTGCCATCTGTATGTAAAGTTTTGAGTTATTCTATGCGTGCATTTGATGTCTAAAACTTGTCCCGTGTGTTTGCAAAGCGAAATAGTAGTCTTGTTCAGTCTTGGAAGTGATATAGGCATTTCTTTATAGAGCGAGATATGTATATTCTACCCGCTTAATTGTTATGTAACGTAGTTAACCCCTTTGAGCCTGTTATCTTGTTTCTTTGGCAACCACTTTACTAGCCTTACACCTTGTTTGAATTAACCATCTATTTGAACCTTTTCACTTTTCATGAGCACTTGAATTGTAATAAACTTTGTAAAAATTTAAGTGTGGGGTGATTTGGTTTGGCTTTGAGTGGAGCTAATGAAATAAGGAGAAAGGTGCACTGTGCTGACAAAAAAATAAGAGCCACTTGAATTGAAAAAAAATAATAATAATAATAATAGTTGTATTGTTGTGAAAAACAATTCCTTGCTAAATGGTGACTCTTGATGTAAATGTGATTAATAAGTATGGAGTTAATATATATTGATGTAAAGGTGGAGTTATGATTTGACATAAGTATGGGCTTGAATGTTAAAGTATATGTATTAAAGTGCTTAGGGAGATATAGTCATCTTATATCTAAATGTATCCTACCCGTCCTGCAGCTTACATTACAACCAAATAAAGTCCTACTTGATCCTAGATTGAATGAGCTCGATTAGTAGAGTAGTACACTACGGGCATACCTATGGTGCATCTTTTGTAGCATATGAATGTTAGTTCTGAGAGTGAGTGAATTCTTTCTATCTTGAGTTCCTAATTATTCTTAAAGTTTATTGTGTGTGTGGAACTACTCTCTTTTGTATTGTGAGGGCACTTGATTTATGAAGGAGAGGTAATGTCATTGTTGATATCCAATTTTTCCCTATATGTTTTTAAATATGCACATATAAGCATGCACAAGGTTTTTATAATTTTTTTCATAATTTTAAGAGTTTAAATTGATTTATTTTCTCCCTTTAACTCATAAAATTTCCAATAATTATTTCCCAAACTATTGTTATGATGATTTATTCATTTGATTTCTATACTTATACCAAAATATAATTAATATAATTTTTATGCATTTTTATAATCACATTTGGTATATTTCGAGCTACATTGCATATAATCGCAATGTCATCCCATTTTAATGTATAATTATATATATGTAAAATTGGTCCATATATTTTTAAAATGTTAATTATATATTTTAAATCATTTTGGTAAAGAAATATTATTTTTATAAACTATTTTATTATTTATTAAATTAAAATAGGGAAATTGGCTATTTAAATCATAGCCAGATTTGGCTTTCAATTTTAGCCTAGTTGAACCCACTCCTAGCCCAATTTCCTACCCAATTAACCCAACCCAAACCCTATAAACTCCTACCCAAACCCGAAACTCATCTACCCGGTCTAATCCTGACCATTGATCTCCCAGATCAACGGTCCAAACGAGCCCTTTCTTTTTTTAATCCTAAAGACCACTAACCCTATCTCATTTATGAGATTCTGCCACCCTCAAACTATCTTATATCCTCTCTTCTCTCAACCTAACCCTAATCCCCTTCAATCGCCACCATCTTCTCCGACCATCTCCGGCAACCACCTTTCAACCCCAATCCTCCAATGGTTCCTCAATCGCCTTGCTCATCATCTCTGAGGCCTTCAAGAGCCCTGGTCCATGCCGATTTGGATCTAGGATTTCTATTTCTGTTGTTCATGGCTTCTCCGGTGTGATTTTGGACAAAATAACACCATATTTGTTACGATCTTTGAAGTTTATAGCAGGTTCTTCCGTTTCTATCTGGGTTTCCTTTGAAACCCTAACTTTGTTTGAATCTCTTAGATTTGTGCTATTTTTAAAGATATAAGTATGTTCCTTTCTATGTTTTACACTATTCTCAAACTTCTTTTGAAAATCATCAACTTTAAGCCGTTTTTACTTTCTTTAAAGTTAGGGTTTCTCAGAGTTCTTCTGCACTCGTTCAAACTGATTTTTCTTTATGTTTAAACCTTTTCCTTGCATATATTGACTAATTCTATATTCTTACTGCTTTTTCAACTCGCCTTTGTTAAAAGCCCTAAAAAAATTTAGATCTTCTTTGTCTTGGTTCTGTGTGTTAGCCTGACTACTTGATTATTGTTAATCTTCCGTGGTTACCATGCTTCGAATGTGTTTTACTGAGTCCCTAGCCTACTTATATCACTTATGTGTGATTATGTTCATCTTGTTTGTTCATCTCTTGCCTCTTTCTGTCGATATTGCTGACGTTGCCTGTTTTCTACGTCTGTTTGATCTTCTCTATTTATATGTTGAAGTACAGAATCATGACTCCCTTTTGATTGATTCTGATTCCCTTAGTTGATGGTTTGATTGAAAGATTTTCTTTTAAAACCCTAAAATTCTACTCGTTTTTTTAAATCGACTGATTCCATTACCTTATTTGCTGTATTTTATTTTAACTAAATCATTCCTTAATCGGAGTTTTATGAACTTAGTCCTAATTGACTACCATATGCTTACTGAACTTTGATTCTTTCCTTATTAATCATGTACTGATTATTCTTGTCTTATACACTGGTTCTTACTGTTTGAATTAATTCCCTTAACTTAAGGGAGTACTACCTCGATTTTCTAATTGATTGATTTTGAGTACCTCAATTATTAGGCTAGTATGATTCCTACCTTATTTACTACCTATTTTTTAACTATAAATACTCTAGTCATTCACTAACACAGACACGAACACTTGGGTTCAAAACTATCTCTCATACTTTAAAAATCTCTGCTCTCTCTTGTGCTATTTGCTATTTCTAGCCGACTGCTAGCCAAGGCTAACCATTTGTGCTCTCTTGTTCATTTCATTCTGCTTACTCTGCTCTTCACTGGTATGTCCTAGTATCAATTCAAAGTTGCAACAACAACATGATTCTCTTATTGTTTCAGTTCTTCTTGTTTCTGGTTTGCTCCTATTTGTGGTTCTGTTGTGAAACTTGTAGTTAAGAATACATTACTAGCATGTTATCATGTCTTCCCCCTTCCCTTTAGATTAGTATGTTCCCTTTATGTATGTTTCTGAGCACATCTTACCAGTTGTCTCTTACTTGTTGTATATTTATCTTACTATATCCCATGGATCCCAAATCCCTATCATCCCTCTATGTGGTTGTGTTCTTCATGCCTGGTTTTGTGACTATGCCAGTGTCAGCTGTTTCTGAGCATGTCTGAACCAGTCCTAAACCTTGATGGGTTTTGTGTTTGCAACCAATTATTCTATGTGTCCCAAACACCTTGACCCCTATGTGTGACTCTTGAATTTACTTGGTTCTGTAAACTATCTGTGTTTGGACTCTGTTAACTAATCCAATCTCTTTTTTTTAAACAATCTCTATTGAATTGCTTTCAAGAAAGGCTTTTGTTAATCATAGTTTCTTACTAAAACCTTTTCAACTTGTATCCATCACTTCTCACTCTACGCCTAGTCAATAAGTTTTTCCTCCTTTAGTAATTGTACTACCTTGGGATCCTTTGAGAACCCTCTAAACACTGGCATACTGAGGCTAGACTTTCCACGCTGCACTTGTTCAATTCTTGGTTGCTATGTCTAGGTGTAAGCACTTCCTGGGATCCTTGAGATCCTTAGGGAACTCTGATGCACCTAGACTATGATTTTTTCTATGGAACTGAGGCATATGAGACTATTGGAGGCTTTGGGAAACTTGGGCCTAATTGAAGGCTCCCTATAGAATAGCTTCTTGATTTTCTGTTTTCATTTATGTAATTCATTCATTGGTTTGTAATAACTTGTAAATAGATATTGGGGTATTTAGTGAAAATGGGTGGATAGATACATATTTTCTAGGGTAATACGGGTAGAAATCCTGCTCTTAGGACTTTACTTTTTCAAGTCTCTTTGTTCTAAATAGAAAACATGCTTTTAAGACTTTACCCTTTGAATCTGATTGCTTTGCCAAATAGAAATCATGTCTTAAAATCAGTTTAATAATAGATACCATGCCTATAGAACTTTATTCAAATATAGTTATAAAGAGTACTTCTGTATGTTGCGACATTAGCAAATCGACTAAAATCAGTAATACACCTAGATATATGCCTATAGGGAATTCTACTCAAAAGTCTGACTGTTTGTCTGATTTAGTCTAATAAGTCACTTGATCACACCTGGTTCGTTTTGAATTGGTCTTATTAAGTATTAAGCACTTTCTGGAATAATTTCTTCAAAACTGCCCTAATCTAATTAGATATCGTGCCTATAAGTATTAACGGCGCCTATTTCAAAAATCTGTTTATTTCTGCATTAATATAGATGTCAATATCCTACGTATAGGCAAGCCTCTAGGGCATTTTCAAAATTGCATTCTCCAAAACTGTCTCTATCGCTTAATGTTTTCTGATCCTAAAAGGCTTTAAAAGGAGTCCTTAGGCAACTGCTAGGGTACAATTTTTGAACCTAAAAAGGGGTTTGTTTGTTTATGCATATTCACTTAGATATCCTGCTTTAGGACGTTGTCTAATAAAAGACCTTAACTGTACTTGAGTCGTGCTGCTTATGTGTTTGACTGATGAGGAAACCCTGAGCCTTTTAAATTGCTCCCATTATGTGTGAAAGTCCTCTATGCTTTTGACTATCGCCTTAGAATTTTTTTCCTTTTAAAACTTTAGGGGTACGTCTAGAACCACCTATTGGTAGAGGTCCTAACTCCCTCCAGGACCATTATGAAGGGACGGGTAGCAGCACATAATAGGAATCATTGACCAAGCACTCGCTTTGCATGACCAATAAGGGGATGGGAAGGGTAGATATGGATATGATGACCGGTGCGCTAATGCCATGCGTAGCCCATTTCCAAGGAGTGATTACCGGGCATTGTATTGATGATCCTATAGGATAACCACCTAGGACCCCTCTTTACCAAATCCTTTCTTTAAAACTTTGTTTTACAACTTGTTCAAAACTTTATCTTACTACTCAAGTTACTCTAACGTGCTTTACTTGCAACATATTTGATTCAACTATTTACTTGTAATGGACTAATTTATGAATATAAGTTCATCCGGAACCCACAGTTGTGGACCAAGATGGGTGCCTAACACCTTCCCCTCGAGGTTACTTCGAGCCCTTACCCTAATCTCTAGTAATGCAAACTAACCCAAGAGTTAAATCGCTCTAGGTGCCCTAACACACCATAATCATTTAGGTGGTGACGCTTAAAACCCAATTCCCAAAAAAATGAGTCATTACACCTCGTGAATGTCGAAACCCGGACCTCTCTCCCCGTCAAAAAAGGGAAGGGAAAAAGGGTACGCGACAGCATGGCGACTCTGCTGGGGATAATTAGGCTCTTACCACATCGAACTTGCTCTTACAAATTATTCCAAGCATGATTTATCGCGTACCATCTTCCCTTATTTTAATTTTTACTGTCTGTTTTACTTTAAGTGTTTATTGTTCTTTATTGTTGAAATTAACTAGTCGTTTTGTTTCCTTCTTTTTTGTAACTGTCTTTTAGTTGTTTAAATACTGTATTTATTTTTCTTTATGGGAAAATACTTGAGTACATGTTATTAACTGCTACATAAATCATGCTCAACATCATATTCCACTCATGCGTATCAAATCCTATAGCAACGCTTTAGTGAGTGGTTGCGCTCTTCCTATTTACTACACTTAAATTTGGAAAGGCTTATTTGCGGTAAAACCAGTCTATCAGCGGTGCAGTCGATGGTTCCGTGCCTTCCCCCTCGAGTTTTTCGCTTGAGGGTACCCGTCTAAAATCCCATAGAAACCTTACTCTGGTTAAAATTGTGCATGCATCATGGTCAAACCTAGTCGGATCAGTTATGTTGTCTACATAATGATCCTCTAAGATAAGACTTATCCAAAGTCCATCAGGTTTTCCATAATCCCAACGGACACAACCACGTTTTGTGCATTAATTTAGAGAACTAAATGTCGATATGTTCATCATAAATGTATAAATAGTCGAGTCCGATGGGGGTAAGGTCTAACCTTTTGTTTTGCAGGAAATGAGGTATGAGGTCCTCAGCTACGGTATGGTTAGCATACCCTTACTCTTGCTAGACTGGTGGAGGAATCTTCCATCGAATGACCAAATCAATGAATGGAAAGAAAGGGCCGCCAAATTTAGTGAGAAGCTTGAATATATAGAATACAGCCTGTTGGAATTGGAAGAGAAAGTGAGGAAGAGAGTCACCGACTGCCAGAATGCTAAGGGAAACGAAGAAGGACAGTTGGCAAAGGCATTCTTGCTAATGAGCCTATGCGAACTGGGAATTTGATCGACAAGAGCATTTAGCCTGAAGAAGGTCCTTCTGGGACCAAATAGGCTAGATTTATTTTTGCTTTTTCTTAAAATGTAATAAGGCCAAGTGCCAATAGTAGCTCATTTTTATCATTATTTTAGTATCGTTTTGGGATTCGTCTATTCTTACATTATGAAATGAAGCATTTATTGGCATTAAAAGTTCTCCAAATCTACTTGTCGCTAGGCCTACCTCGGGTATAACGAGGCTTCCAAATTAGGACGCGACTTTACATTTCCGCAGTATGTGTTTAAATACTGCAAACATTTCAGGATCCTCACTAACTTGTCACCTTTTGTTTTTGCTTAGTTTTTATTATTATTATTATTATTCCCATCCCCTTAGGTTGGTTCGATCATACTGGACTCATTAACATCTGACACCAGATCCAGAGGCCCTCCACCTCCTCCTCCTCCAAGCAACACAAAAAGAAGAGGGAAAGCAAAGATGGACAATTTAAGTGGAATCCGAAAGGAAAATGTTGAGAACGCAGAGACTTACGATGGTCGCAGTACTCTGGCCCCGAATGACCTGGTCCTAAGACTAGAACAAAGGATATTAGAACTACAAGGAGAACTTGAGCAGGTCCCCAATTTGGCAAATTTGTCACTAACCCTCAATGTCTCTAATATCCACCAACAGAATGTAAAGAATGCAATACCTCCTCAAAACACACAAAACCAACAGCCACAAAATCCTACCACACCAAAATAATACGCAACTCCACCCCAAAACATCAATCCACTTTTAGCACCAATCTGACCACAACAACATCACCAACCAATTCAATACCCGCCAACCACCACTTACCACACTCCCCAAAATACACCACCACTTGTTCCCAATTCACAAAACTTATCTAATGACCACCACTATACCCAAGTTCCTGGCACCCATCAGAGCAACCCTATATATGTGGAAACTATACCACATTCTACCCAACCAATTTCCTGCACATCAGAACCCACCAAAAAGGACCTGCTCATTAAGAACATGGCTAAAGAGCTTAAAAAGTTAACAAGCCGAGTTCAAGGTATTGAAGATGATAGAGGAATAGAAGGTTTGAATTACGAAGATATGTGCATACAGGCCAATATGGAATTGCCGGAGGGGTACAAACCTCCCAAGTTCGAAATGTTCGTTGGCACAGGTGATCCTAGGGTTCACCTAAGAACCTACTGTGACAAGCTTGTCGGGGTTGGAATAGATGAAAAAATCCGAATGAAGCTCTTTATGGGGAGCCTTATTGGGGACGCGTTGTCTTGGTATATTAGCCAAAATCCCAAGCAATGGTCCAATTGGGTAAGCATGGCGTCAGATTTCATGGATCGGTTTAGGTTCAACACAGAGAATACATCGGATGTCTTTTACATTCAGAATCTTAAGAAGAAACCTACTGAGACCTTTCATGAATATGCTACCCGTTGGAGGTCAGAAGCAGCCAAGGTCAGTCCATTCTTGGAAGAAGAATAGATGAATAAATTCCTCGTCAGGGCACAAGACCCGCAATATTATAAGAGGCTGATGGTCATCGAAAATCACAAATTCTATGACATCATCAAACTCAGGGAAAGGATCGAAAAAGGGACTAAGAGTGAAATGTTAACGAACTTCGAGGATTTGCAAGACACGAGTAAATCACTACAGTCAGGTGGCATATCGAAGAAGAGAGGTGTTAGGGTAGTAATGGTAGCCCAGAGCCCAAAATCTCCGCTAGTCTATCAAACACCTCTACTCACATTTCAAACCCCCTCACCCACATACCAACCTTCATCTCCCATATACTCTCAACCAGCCTTTGTCCATCACACCTATATTTCCCAACCATCCCACTTCCAATCACCACCAGCACGTTAAAATTATCCAAGACCACGACCAAATTTTAACCGCAAGCCACCCAGGAAGTATACCGCCATTGCCGAGCCCATTGACCAATTATATGAAAGGTTGAAAGCCTTCGGTTATGTCACTCATGTTCCCACTGTGGCATTATAAAATCCATCCTAGTGGGTCAATCCGAACAAGACTTTTGCGTACCATTCCGGTATGAAAAGGCACACCACTGTTGATTACCGGACACTGAAGGATAAGATCCATACGCTAATCGACAACAAGGTCATACAAGCAAAGGAGGCCGTCCTTAATGTCCGCAACAATCCCATCTCTGATCATAGAGGTAATGGTATACATGTGATAGAGACAAATGAAGAATGGGACCCTGAGGGGTCGATCTAGCTTATTCGGGAAAGCGATGACTCTAAGGTCGGAGTCACACTTACCCCCATTGTGGTTCAGTCTCAGGCACCGATTGAGGTTGAGGTAACTACATCAGATCCATTTGAGGTAGAAGTGGCTCCGCCGGCAGCCAACCCCTCTCTATTTGAAGTAGAAGTGGTTAAACCCTTCACTGTGATAGTATCAACCACACCCCGATTCAACTCAAAAGCAATACCCTGGGATTATGTCGCTGAGGCTCGGCGTAAAGGGAAGGCCAAGGTAGAGGAATCTGACGTGGCACAGGGAATGACTATGACCGGAAGAGTCTATACACCTGAACACCTAGGGGGTTCAAGTAAGAAAGCCACTGCCAGGCAACCTATTATTGAGAGTGGGCTAGATGACCTGTGGAGAAAAGTATAGGAAAAAGAGTATTCTGTTCTGTTGTTGACCACCTGAACAAAGTCCTTGCTCAGATATCTATCCTATCACTATTGTAGAATTTTGAGTCACACAAGAATGCCTTATTGAAAGTGTTGAGCGAGGCTTACGTACCCAGTAACATCACCGACGGAGAAATGGCTAACATAGTTGGGCAAGTACTAGAAAGCCATAATATCATCTTTCACGAGGATGAGCTACCACCCGAGGGACGGAATCACAATTGAGCCTTTCATATTATGGTACAATTTGAAGACAATTCATTGATAGGGTCCTGATTAATGGAGGTTCGAGTCTAAATGTTTGTCTGTTGGATACCCTGAAAAGGTTGGACAAAGGTTTCCATGAAATACAGACCGGAAGCATGAGTGTGAAGGCATTTAACGGAGCCATAAATTTTAAAGGAGTAGATATTGGAGCATTTTTTGTGTCAGAAACGGGACAGTATTATCCCGTATCTGCTAAACTCAGATTTCCCTGCACCAACAACATGGCGGAATATGAAGCTTGCATACTAGGGCTCAACATGGCAGTCAACATGAACATTTAGGAGTTATCGGTGATCGGTGATTTAGATTTGCTCGTGCACTAGGTACAAGGAGAGTGGACCACCAAGAATTCTAAGATATTTCCATATCTGCACCATGTGCAGGAATTCAAAATGAGGTTCACAAAGATAGAATTTCGACATGTGCCCAGAATTCAGAATGAGTTTGCCGATGCATTAGCCACTTTGTCATCCATAATACAACATCCAGATTAGAACTACATTGATCCCATTCCGGTAAGGATTCACAATTAGCCAGCATGTTGTGCTCATGTCGAGGAAGAAGCGGATGGAAAGCCTTGGTTCCACGATATCAAAGAATACTTATCAAAAGGAGAATATCCGGAGCATGCAAATCACACTCAGAAATGCACACTCCTGATACTGTCAAATCACTTCATCCACAACGGAGGGAACTTATATAGAAGAACTCCTGATTTGGGACTACTAAGATATGTTAAGCAAAGGAAGCTCCTAACCTACTTGAGGATGTACATGTTGGGACGTGTGGTCCACACATGAATGGTTTCGTCTTGGCCAAGAAGATACTCAGTGTCGGTTACTTCTCGATGACCATGGAGACGGATTACATTCAGTATGTCCGCAAATGCTTTCAGTGTCAAGTATATGCCGATATGATAAAAGTGCCGCTAAACGAGCTCAATACAACAAGATCACCCTGGTCGTTTGCCGCTTGAGGAATGGATGTTATTGGTCTGATTGAGCCCAGTGCTTCAAACAGACATAGGTTTATTCTGGTAGCCATTGATTACTTCACAAAATGAGTAGAGGTTGCGTCTTACAAAGTTGTAACCAAGAAAGTCGTTGCAGACTTTATCAAAGACCGTATTGTTTGCCGATTCGAAGTTCTTGATTTTATTATTACTAATAATGCCACCAACCTCAACAGTGACATGATGAAAGATATGTGTGAAACTTTCAAAATCAAGCACAAGAATTCCACAGCTTACAGACCTCAGATGAATGGAGCCATAAAAGCCGCCAACAAAAATATCAAGAAGATACTAAGGAAGATGATAGAAAACCACAAATAATGGCACGATAAGTTGCCTTTTGGTCTGTTGGGATATCGCACTACAGTTCACACATCAACGAGGAAGCTCCCTACATGTTGGTTTATAGCAACGAGGCTGTCATCCCAGCCGAGGTGGAGATTCCTTCTTTAAGAATCATACAGGAATCTCAACTCAGCGATGCAGAATGGATAAGGAGTCGCTATGAACAATTGGCCCTTATCAATGGAAAGAGGATGAGAGCAGTGTGTCATGACCAACTTTATAAGAACACAATGTCTAGAGCTTTCAACAAAAGAGTCAAACCAAGGCAATTTGCATCAGGACAGCTGGTGCTGAAGAAGATCTTCCCCCATCAAGATGAAGCCAAAGAGAAATTCTCTCCCAACTGGCAAGGTCCGTACATGGTTCACAGGGTGCCGAGGTGGAGATTCCTTCTTTAAGAATCATACAGGAATCTCAACTCAGCGATGCAGAATGGATAAGGAGTCCCTATGAACAATTGGCCCTTATCGATGGAAAGAGGATGAGAGCAGTGTGTCATGGCCAACTTTATAAGAACACAATGTCTAGAGCTTTCAACAAAAGAGTCAAACCAAGGCAATTTGCATCAGGACAGCTGGTGCTGAAGAAGATCTTCCCCCATCAAGATGAAGCCAAAGAGAAATTCTCTCCCAACTGGCAAGGTCCGTACATGGTTCACAGGGTGCCGAGGTGGAGATTCCTTCTTTAAGAATCATACAGGAATCTCAACTCAGCGATGCAGAATGGATAAGGAGTCCCTATGAACAATTGGCCCTTATCGATGGAAAGAGGATGAGAGCAGTGTGTCATGGCCAACTTTATAAGAACACAATGTCTAGAGCTTTCAACAAAAGAGTCAAACCAAGGCAATTTGCATCAGGACAGCTGGTGCTGAAGAAGATCTTCCCCCATCAAGATGAAGCCAAAGAGAAATTCTCTCCCAACTGGCAAGGTCCGTACATGGTTCACAGGGTGCCGAGGTGGAGATTCCTTCTTTAAGAATCATACAGGAATCTCAACTCAGCGATGCAGAATGGATAAGGAGTCCCTATGAACAATTGGCCCTTATCGATGGAAAGAGGATGAGAGCAGTGTGTCATGGCCAACTTTATAAGAACACAATGTCTAGAGCTTTCAACAAAAGAGTCAAACCAAGGCAATTTGCATCAGGACAGCTGGTGCTGAAGAAGATCTTCCCCATCAAGATGAAGCCAAAGAGAAATTCTCTCCCAACTAGCAAGGTTCGTACATGGTTCACAGGGTGCTGACAGGAAAGTCACTCATACTTGCAGAAATGGATGGAGAAATCTGACCAAAACTAATCAATTCAGACGTAGTCAAGAGATACTATGCTTAGATTATTTACATTTCCTCATCTGATGTAATTTAACTACGCTTGACATGATTCCTGTTTAAGAGGGACACGTAGGCAGCCTTATGGGTTCGGTCATATCATAATAAAATTTCCATTTCTTCCAAGATCAGAAACTAGGGCAGAATTTTGAGGAGGACCCTTAAAATTCCAGAGCAAGTCCAGCCGACGCCAACATGTATCAGACGGTCAGAAATCAGTTAAGAAACTGGGGTAGAATTTTGAGAAGGATTCTCAAAATTTCGAAGAGGGTTCAGCAAGGTCTATTATCTGCAAATGGTCAAAATATCATCTACCAAACTAGGGCAAATTTTGAGGAGGACCCTCAAAATTCCAATATAAGAGAGCTGCAATGCCTTCGAGATGTGTTACAATCACTAGTTCATCTAAATTACTTGATATTTCAATATATTTCTAAATAACTCTATTTTTTCGTCAATAATTGCATACTTTCAAAAACTCTATTTTCGTAATGGTCAGGTTACCCGGGAAACTCAAAAGGGCCCCAGAACGGAGCAAAGCAAGACCAGCGGATAGAAGCACGAACCAACCTCCCCCCACAAAACTTATAATTTTTCTTTGAGCGCAGGCACATCAGACGCAACAATAACATCCGCAGAAATATACATGTAACAAGCTCACTATCATCTAGTCTATCAGATACCGAAAATATCTCCAGCTAAGACATATACTACTCTTATTTGCGACGTGATCTTTGCATGAGGCTAATCCCTGCCTCTATACCTGCATGAGGCTAATCCCTGCCTCCCTATTTGCATGAGTCTAATACTTGACTCCATCCTGCATGAGGCTAATCCCTGCCTCCCTATTTGTATGATTCTAATCCCTGACTCCATACTTGGACGAGGCTAATCCCTGCCTCCCTATTTGCATGAGTCTAATCCCTGACTCCATCCTGCATGAGGCTAATCTCTGCCTCCCTATTTGCATGAGTCTAATCCTTGACTCCCTATTTACATGAGGCTAATCCCCACCTCCCTATTTGCATGAGTCTAATCCCTGAATCTATACTTGCATGAGGCTAATCCCTGCCTCATTATTTGCATGAGTCTAATCCCTGACTCCATACTTCCATGAAGCTAATCCCTGCCTCCCTATTTGCATGAGTCTAATCCCTGACTCCATACTTGTATGAGGCTAATCCTTGCCTCTCCCTACTTGCATGAGGCTAACCCCTGCATCCATATTTGCATGAGTCTAATCCTTGACTCCATACTTGCATGAGGCTAATACTTGCCTCCTTATTTGCGTGAGGCTAATCCTTGCCTCCATATCTGCATGAGGCTAATCCCTACCCCCCCCCCCCCCTTT